>CAUYON010016899.1:0-38730 GCA_963573935.1 Arctocebus calabarensis
TTGCTAAAAACCACTACCAAACTTAATAGGTTGTAGATTTCATAATTAGTCAATTTTCTTCTTATAAATAAGGAGTGATCACCATATTTAGTGTTTGGTGACCTCCCTAATTTTAGCTTGTTTATTAAAAAAATGAGTAGACAATTTAAGACTAACTGTATATATCAATAAAGTGGTTTAGTGTTTACGGATAGAATCAACTCGAATCTGTATATATAATTTGAAATAATCAGTTACTCTTGTTATTTCTGTACCTATCTGTATAGTGATTGTTCTTTTTGAGAATTATATGATTTTCCTGTGATACTTAGGTAAAATTTATTTCTAAAACTTGCAGGTATAACCATTCTTTCTTTATACTTCATTGCCATAGCATGTTCATAGATAATATTTTATTACTGAGTTTCCAAATCCAGTTTTATCAGTAGACTTGCTGTGTGTCAGAACACATGTTCCTCCTTGATCTTGTCATTTAGCCTTGAGAACCTTAACTATAAGATCAAACAATGTCAGGTATTTAGATAACTGGCCTCTTTGCAATTTTATCACTGTACTGTATATGCTTCTTTTTCTCAACTCATGAAGGTCCAAAAGTCTTATGCTGCTTTCCTTTTATTTTTTTTTATCCTCCAGTTGAAGAAATTTCATCCACTTCTCATCAGGTAATTAAAAGCAAAATCAAACCAAAAAAAAAAAGCCAAATAAGCTTTCATTACATTTATATGAGAAATGCCAAAATATAGATGATTTTATTCAAGGGTAGCATCTGTATTTCTTTATTTGCAATTGCTGAATGGACTTTAGAAATCTTTAATATTTTAAAAAATGTAGTTGGTAATTTTAATATAGAAATGGAAGGAAATAAAAAATTAACAACTATTTTTAATGATTCAGATATTTAGCAAGTTCTTATCATTTTCATCCTAGTTCTACTGGTCCATTATTTTAATATTCAAAGCTATTATAGCAAAAATAAATGATATCAAATAAATTTACCCTTATAATCTGACTTCCACAAAACATAGTAATTCTTTTTAGCTTTCCGCATTCCCTTTCAGTCTTAATGTACAGGAATTAGCATTTATATTTACAAATATGGTAGACTTCAATGATTTATAGAAAATATGTTTATTTTTTAACATTGCATTATAAGCATTTTATGAATTTGATTAGTATATTATTAATGCTTTATTTTTTCTTTTCTTTACTGCCTATGCAATTAAAATGTACTTGAACTCTATTTGTTATTATTACCATTTTATTTTATAAAAGTTTGTCATTATATGACGTGATTGATCATTGACCTAGGTCATCAGGTCAATGACCTAGTATATACTGCGATCTGACTGTTACATACATTGCATCTTAAAATGTGAGATCTAAAATATAGAACTGCTTTTCTCTAGAAAAAAGTATTTTCTCTTCTTTTCTCTTTTTACTATGTAGGAAGAAATGAAAACAGAATAAGTAATTTAACTCATTCTTGGAGTCAGCTTGGAGCACAGTTTATGTGGCTAAAATAAGGTCTCAAAGACACCAGGGTATGGAGCAAGGGCTTTGGGTATTTGAGGTGTCAGAGCCAATGGTGTATCTTTGTACACCTGATGGTGTACAGAAGAAGGGAAGAAGGGGCACTGAGTTCAATTTGACGGAGGATCCTGGATCCTTGATTTCTTTTCTCTTTGTGTTTGGCAGGAGACTGGCAGTGGTTCTGAAGAAGTGTGCTACACTATCATTAATCACATCCCCCATCAGAAGCCCTCTCTGACCTCCCATGATGGTGATTATGAGAACATTGACTCCATCACAAGGAGAGTGAAATGGCTTAGAGAAGGATCAGAAACAGAATATGCCCTTGTTAGGATGTCTGTTACTAGGGCTTCTTCCGGCACCCAGGAACATGATTATGAACTTGTGTTTCCACACTGAAACCCTCAGCAATGAAGATGTCACCCCCAGCAATGACGATGATGCAGAATGGCAGACTCTAAGGAGATCTTCACTTTCGACAGTTCATGAGATGTCCATTTCTATCCAGAGTTTAACAATTAATATCATCTTACTACATAGGTTTGGGCAATGCGGAAACCTGGCATCTCTGTAGTTTGGGAAAACCATGTAAATTGACATAATGACCTAGAGTATTCCTTATGTTATTGCTTGTAAAGTTAAAGGACACAGAGATGGTAAAAACCTCCCCAGGACAACAGCAATACACAGATACACATCTTAGAAACTTATTTCCTATTTTCTTGAACTCTAACACTCCTCTCCAAATTTCAAATGCCAACATCTTCAGTTTCAATTATCTATTTAATTTTTGAGGTGTCATCTATTTAATAAACTTTTGAAACTAAGCCAATTTGACCAGACCCTTTTGCTAACTTGATATTTACTTCAATTTTGCCTTTTCTATGTGCTGAAAGATTTTGGTTATAAACTTGCAGTAACACTCCAAGAATCAATAGTTTTTGATACTGGCTTTTCTGCGAAGAGAAACTGAAAGTGTCACAAAAGAAAAAAAATATGAAATGAGTCAAATATAGTTTCCCATCATTGCCTTTCTTTCCATCAGTAAATTGTAGGGTTCTGTCCAAAGATTAGTAAAAAGTTAAAAAAAAAAACCCAACAAATTGGTGTTATACCTTTGTTCATAACATTATAGTTAATTTAACCTGTGACCAGTTACTTCTACTGCAGGAGGATGAATAGCTTCAAAAATAATCCACCTATTTATGCTTCTTTCACAAGGAATTTCAAATGATATGCCAACTTCTTTTTTTTTTTCTTTGTAGAGACAGAGTCTCATTTTATCGCCTGATAGAGTCCATGGCATCACACAGCTCACAGCAACCTCCAATTCCTGGACTGAGGCGATTCTCTTGCCTCAGCCTCCCGAGTAACTGGGACCATAGGTTCCCACCACAACGCACCCGGCTATTTTTCTGTTTTGCAGTTCAGCTGAGGCTAGGTTTGATCCCGCCACCTTCAGTATATGAAGCAGGTGCCCTACTCAATTAGCCACAGGCACTGCCCTGCCCACTTCTTAATAAGGATCCAAAGGTCTTAATTGACAAAGTACTCATGATATATTTTTCTACATATTGCCAATATACAGGTTGAATATCCCTCATCCAAGATGCTTGTGACCAGAAGTGTCTTGGATTTTGAATTTTTTTTTAAAAGTTGGCATATTTGTGTATACATAATGACATATTTAGAAGATGGGACCAAGGTCTAAACATGAAATTATACCTCATACAAATAGCCTGAAGGTAATTTTATATAATATGTTTTAATAATTATGTGTGTGAAATAGAGTTTGTATACATTGAACATTTGGAAAACGAGGTGTCACTATCACATGTCAGCATTCATAAAGTTTCAGATTTTGGAGCATTTCAGATTTCAGAGTTTTGGATTGGGTAATCTCCACCTGTACTCACCTTTTGATCATTGACCAGTATCAATCCATTGGTAGGCTTCTGCGAACTTGTTGTCTGTATTCACATTTTGACTCTTTACTCTTGACTGATTCTTGTGTTTCCTTGCAAGTGATGTTAGTGTGTAGAACTTAATAGAAATCATATAATTCTAAAAAAGTTATCATATCAAAAATGTTAGTCTTGTAGAAATTATCCAGTGTTAGGGAAATGGCAAAGTTATTGACTCTGCATGCCTTTGTAGTTACTTTTCATGTGTAACAAATATCACATTTGAATAAAACTGAGTAATTTTAATTTGTGTTAACAATCTGGAATTATAGCAGAAGAGACAGGGAATAGATTGATGAATGGTACTGTTTATTAGATGGCACACTGATATCTAAAGGCATAAATGTGAACTGTGCTATGGGAAGACAGCTTAATCTTTCCTTCTGAGATTCAATTCTTAAGTAGACTTTTAAAATTACAACTATTTTATATACTCATGAAGAATGATAACATCATTGCTATAAATTCTTCTTTAAGGGTTAATTTATTTTTTATGCATATGAATGTTTGAAATTTTTCAATTGTTTATATTTTTAATCAATTTTACTGAGGTATAATGACATACAACAAAATACAACAACTGTAAGGGTAGAATTATAGGAAGTTTGTCAAATGTATTCACCCACGTGATCACCCCTCTCACCATCAAGGGGCAGAACGTGCACGTAATCCCGGAATTATCCACTGTGCATTTGTTCAGTTTGTTCTTCCAGTCCTGGCAACCATTGATCTGCTCTGTACAGCTATAGATCAGATTTGCCTCCTTTGGAGATTCATAGAAACTGAAACTTTTTAGACTGATTTTGTGTGTGTAAGGTTCATTTTGTGTGATATTTTTGAGA
The DNA here is from genome assembly GCA_963573935.1 of Arctocebus calabarensis. Classification (NCBI taxonomy): domain Eukaryota; kingdom Metazoa; phylum Chordata; class Mammalia; order Primates; family Lorisidae; genus Arctocebus; species Arctocebus calabarensis. The sequence continues at coordinate 4,337 of CAUYON010016899.1, forward strand.
GTCATTTATGTTTTACCTTTTGTCAGTAGTCGACATCTTCTTATATGTCATAGCATACCACTGTGTGGATAGCACAGGCATCCCTAGAGTTACTTGTACTTACAAAAGCAGGCTATTTGAGCTAGTCCCCCAGTTACAAACATCTGACTGACACATGACTCACGCTTAGGAACAGACTGTTACAAGTAAGAAGCAAATGTACCTGTCAAAGTCAACGTAAGAACAAACCTACAGAGCCTATCTCATAACCCAGGGACTGCCTGTACCCTAATTTGTTAATCTGGTCACTTGATGAATATGTATGGTATGTATAGGTTTTGATGTTAGGAATAAAGTTGCTGTTTTTAACTTAATTTTTGTTAAACCATAACTGTATGCATTTATGGGGTACAATGTGATGGTTTGATATACAATGTGGAATGCTTAAATTAGACTAATTAACATAACCATCACTTCAATAAAGTTGCTTTAAATATACAGTGCTTGAATATGCTGGTGTGTTAGTTTCTTGGGGCTATCATAACCACAGAGTGTGTAAGGGGCTTAAATAACAGAAATTTACTTTCTCACATTTCTGAAGGTGGGATATCTAGGGTGAAGGGGTTGTCAGAGTTGGCTTATTCTGAGAACTCTACGGGAGAATCTGTTTCATGGGCCTCTCCTATTTTCCAGTGGCACGCTGGAAATCTTTGGTAAGATACATATTGTACCAAGGGGTGGGAAATAAATATGACAATAATTGAGGACATGTTTTCCATCTCAGGGAAATATCTAGGGTCAAGTGGTGAGGAACATGTTGAGATATCCTTCTAACGTGAAGAGTAAGTTTTTGCATCTGGCTTCCTCTGCAACCAAAAAAGAGGCACAGTATCTAGTGGATCCTTTCAGATTTTGGAGGCAGTATATTCAGTTGTGTGTGCTGTGCCGGCCGATAACTAAGGGACCCTATAAACTCCTGATTTTGAGTGGGTCTCAGAAAAAGAGAAGGGTCTGTAACAGGCCCAGGTGCTGTGTGAGCTGCTCTGCCATTTGGGCCATATGAGCCAGCAGTTCGGGTGACTCTTGAGGTGTCAGTTGCAAATACGGGTGCTATTTAGAGCCTTTGGCAGGCCCTTCTAAATGAATCACAGTGACAGTCATTAGGATTTTGCAGCAAAGCCCTGCCATCATCCTCAGATACTGACCCTCCTTTTAAGGAAGTGCTCTTAGCCTTAGTAAAGATTGAATGCTTAACCCCGGCTCACCAAATTACCATGAAACCTGACATGCTCATCATGGACTGGGTGTTGTCTAACTTACCAAGCCATACAATGGGTGTGCACAGCAGCACCTCACCCTCAGAGGGAAGTGGTATGAAATCCAGCTCAAGTAGGCTCTGATGATCCAAGTGAATTATCTGAAGACGTGATTCCATGCTCAAAGGCTCTCTCCATGGATGCTACCTTTTCTCTCCCAGTCTGTACCTGTGGCCTCATCCAGTCCCTACTATAAATTTACAGGTCAGCAGAAAACTTGGGTCTGGTTTACAGATGGTTCTGTGTGATATGCAAGGACTGCCCCAAAATGGACAGCTGCAGCACTACAACCCCTTTGGGGGCTTCCCCAAAGGACAGTGAGTGAGAGAGAGAAAGTCTCCTCAAGAAGTTGTTCACTTGGCTTGGAAGGAAAAAATGGCCAATATATGTGATTATATGCCAATTCATGGTGCCAATAGTTTGGTGGGTGGTGAGCGATGTGGAAGGAACATAATGGGAAAATCAATGACAAAGAAGTTTTGTGAAGAGTTATGTAAATCTCTCCTGATAGACATGAAGATCCCGTGTTATTTGAAAGTTCAGGAATGACTTCAGCAGAGAAGATTTTTAATAATGAATGAATAGAATACACATTGTGTGGATAAAAGTCAGCCTCTTTCCTCAACCACCCTTGTCATCACCCGGTTGCCTCATGAATAGGTGGCATGGTGGCAGGATGGAGGCCAGGCACGGACTTCCACTCTTCACACTGACCTGACTATAGTCACTGCTGAGTGTCCAATCAGCTAGAGATAAGCTCCAAGCCCTTGATATGGTACCATTCCCCAGGATGATCGGCCAAGCGTCAGGTTGATTTTGCTGGACCACTTCCACTATGAAAGGAAGTTTTTACCGGAATAGACACTCTGGGTATGGATTTGCCTTCTCTGAACACGATGCAAAACTACCATCTGTGGACTTATAGAATGTCTTATCCACCATTGTGTTTTTCTGTGTTATGCTATATATGTTATTCTCTGAAGTGAGTCAAGAATTCACTTCATAGCAAATGCTTATGGTATTCACTCTGCTTACCATGTTCCCTACTGTCCTTAAGCAGCTGACTTGTTAGAACAATGGAATAGCCTTTTGAAGACTCAGTTGCTATACCACTTAGGTTGCAAAACCTTGCGAGGTTGAGACAAGCTTCTCCAGGATGCTGTATATACTCTGAATCCATGTCCAAATATGTAGTGTTTCTCACATAGTGAAGATTCATGAATTCAGGAATAAGAAGATGAAATCGGAAGGACTGCTCACTATTACTCTTAGTGATCCACTGGCAAAAATATTTTTGTTCTCTTCTCCATGACCTTAAGCTCCAGCGGCCTAGGAGTCTAACTTCCAAATGCTTACACCAGGAGACACAATAATATTTCTATTAATTTGGAAATTAAGACTGTCACTTGTCACTTTGGGCTCTTGGTTCCTCTGAATCAACAGGCAAAGAAGAGTATTACTGTAGTGGTTGAGGTAATTGATACTGACTAAAGAAAGAAATGTGTTTATTACTCTGCAATGGAAGAATATCCCTGTAATACAGGAAATCACTTAAAACACTTCCTGTGTTATCATGCTCTGTGATTAAAGTCAAAAATTAAAGTAGAAAACTACCACAACACAATTTAGACAGGACTATTAATGGCCCATGTTCTTCAGGAATACAGGTTGGGGCTGTCCCACTAGGTAAAGAATTAAAACCACCTGAAGTGCTGCTGAAAAAGAAGATGGAATACAAGAAGATGGCATTGTGTAAGCCAATTCCACAAGCATGTGGCCAGTGCCAGAAATAAAAACTGTTATTGTAAATTTCTTTTTTTATTTTGTTCTGAGTGCCCAATCAACCAGAGATAAGCTCTGAGCCCTTGATATGGCACCATTGTGTATGCACATGTATGTAAGATATATACATAGCTGTGTGTATAAACAAATGTATATGTATTTCATATGCATTTTATGTATTACGTACATGAAGTCAGACAAATTCATCCTAAAAAAGTACTACATATCTCATTTCTAAATATCACTACAAGCACGATGGAAATACTCTCCTGAGTCAGACCTTGTGCAATTACAGCTCCAAAGGCCATTCTAGCAAAAGAATTCCAAAGTTTCTTTGAAAGGTGAACTAGGTGGTAGTATTGGTGCATAGCTTCCCAAGGGGAGTAGAAGGTGACTATAGTGATGTTCAGCAATGAGTTGTGTAATGCTTTTCCTAGGAGGAGTTTGTGAACTTAATTGTCTGACCTCAGTACATATATGTATATGTGTGTGTATATATGTGTATATATGTAAAGCAAATATTTTTGATTACTTCCTTTTCTCATTTTTTGATCATTTAACATATGATGTATTACATCATAGTATTTAAGTTACAGAACATCAAGGAGAAGAATAAATATCACTTGTTATTTATTTGAAGATTCAGCATAGTTTGAGGAGTTGTGTGTGAGTGTCAAGTAGGGAAAGGAGAGATTACAATAGTTAATTTTATTTATCAACTGTCAACCGAAGTATCAACTTGGCTAGGCTATGATACCTAGGTGTTTGATAAAACACCTGTCCGAGGCCGGGTTGTAACTAAACTATAAGTTGTTTATAATATACTTATTAATTTGCTGTCTTGTCTGGCAATCTCTATGTGAACTAAATACTATTAAAATGTTCCTGAGGCTGAGTGTGGTGGCTAATGCCTGTAATCCTAGCAGTTTGGAAGGCTGAGGTGGGTGATTGCCTGAGCTCAGGAGTTCAAGACTAGCATGAGCAAAAGCAAGACCCGTCTTTAAAACTAGCTGGATGTTGTGGTGGGCTCCTGTAGTTCCAGCAACTTGGGGAACTAAGGCGGGAGAATCACTTGAGCCCAGGAGTTTGAGGTTGCTGTGAGCTTTGATAAAGCCTGGGTTCAAACTCCTGGGCTCAAGTGATTCACCTGCGTCAGTCCCCCAAGTAGCTGGAACTACTGGAGCCCACCACAAAGTGAGACTCTGACATGAAAAAAAAAAAACCTCTCCAGATGTTACTGCAAAAGTTTTTGAGTTTTATGAGGATGGGATTAACATTTAAATCACTGGACCTTCAGTAAAGCAGATTAAATCTTTTTCATAATGTGAGTGGGCTTCATCCAATTTGTTGAACACATTAATAGAAAAAAGAGCGATGTTTGCTGTGAAAGAAGAAATCCTCCGTAGGACTAATTAATACAGACACCCTACCTGTTTCCAGACTGAGGCCGTGTGGAATTCAGACTCAAGACTACAATATCAACTATTACCCAAACTTCCGGTCTGAAGGCCTACCTTGTTCTCTGCAATTGTGTAAGCCAATTCATAATCTCTATATGTCTAGAGATAATGTAGATAGGTAGATGGATGGATGAATGGATGGATGGATGGATGGATGGATGGATGGATGGATGGATGGATGGATGGATGGATGGATAATGGTTCTTTGGAGAAAACTGATACATTGTCTATCAAAAAAATCAATCCATCTTAATTATTTGAGGCATTTCAGGTTAAACTATAGACATTAGGTTACTCCCATCTTAACTTTTTTACCATTCAAGTCACAACCATTCTTCAATATTTCCTTATAATTTTTCTTTGAATGTTAAATTTAAATTCAATAAAATAAAATACTTTAACGCACATCCACTGAATTTTGACAAATACCATATATCTTTGTAACCTATAATCATCCTGAAAATTCTATTATGCCCCTTCTTTCCCTCTCTACTCTTCTCTTCCTCCACTCCTACCGTGTCATTAATTGTCCTCATATCAAAATTGAGTACATAGAAGTCATGCTTCTCCATTCTTGTGATGCTTTACTAAGAATAATGTGTTCCACTTCCATCCAGGTTAATACAAAGGCTATAAAGTCTCCATTTTTTAAAATGACTGAATAGTATTCCATGGTGTACATATACTACAGCTTGTTAATACATTCCTGGGTTGGTGGGCATTTAGGCTGTTTCCACATTTTGGCAATTATAAATTGAGCTGCAATAAACAGTCCAGTGCAAGTGTCCTTATGATAAAAAGATTTTGTTCCTTCTGGGTAGATGCCCAGTAATGGGATTGCAGGATCAAATGGAAGGTCTAGCTTGAGTTCTTTGAGGGTTCTCCATACTTCCTTCCAAAAAGTTTGCATTAGTTTGCAATCCCACCAGCAGTGTAAAAGTGTTCCCTTCTCTCCACATCTATGCCAGCATCTGCAGTTTTGAGATTTTGTAATCTGGACCATTTTCACTGGGGTTAGATGGTATCTCAGGGTGGTTTTGATTTGCATTTCTCTAATAATTAGGGATGATGAGCATTTTTTCATATGTTTGTTAGTCATTTGTCTGTCTTCTTTAGAGAAGGTTCTATTCATGTCTCTTGCCCATTGATTTATGGGATTGTTGGCTTTTTTCATATGGATTAATTTGAGTTCTCTATAGATCCTAGTTATCAAGCTTTTGTCTGATTCAAAGTCTGCAAATATCTTTTCCCATTGTGTAGATTGTCTATTTGCTTTGGTTGTTGTCTCCTTAACTGTACAAAGTTTTCAGTTTATTAACAAGGGAAAACACCCCCAGTAAAAGGAAAAAATAAATAAACTGAGCAAGGAGGAATAAAGAAAAGTCAGCTAGTTTACCTTTAAACCAGCCGCAGGTAAATTTGTTATCTGAGCACTTTCCTGGAAGCCTGGCCTGCAGGGGATCCAGCTTGCAAACACCCCTGCTGGGCCCCTGAACACTCAGAAGGAACAGTGGCTGAACAGAAAGCTGTGTGCAAGGCCTGGGTAGAACAACTAAGCAGGTCATACCCTGCCCAGTCAACAGCCAAAGCAAATACCCACATTGTGGAGATTTGTACTATGGCTGGGGCAGAAATCAAGGGAACAGCTCCAGCCCTGAAATATGGGTAGGAGGGCTTATATCCCTTATCACAGAGGAAGACCCTCTGTAGTAGTGATCAGAGGAAAATTCCTCTGGCCTACCAATTCTTCAGAGGAGATTGACCCCGGTGGCATTTTACTCTACAGTGAGCTAGTCGGGATTAACACCGCCTAGGAACCTGTGGTGACCACAGACAGGAGGCTGCCCCCCACAGCAGGCTCAGGTTCCGGATTTCTCAAGGCTGCTCAGACCCCTAAAGTTAATGATTTTAGAAACAACAGGAGCTGAAATGCTCACTCAGAGAAACCGCTGGCATACTCCTTGCCTTCCTCAACTTGCTCTCTGGGCTAATGAGCAAACAGACTTCGTTAAAAGCTGAGTGGAACAAACACTGGTGCCACAGCTGTGAAACCACAAGCTGGGGTGGTCCCCTGTGCTCCCACCTTTGAAAATTAATATAACCCTGTTCATTTATGTTTCCTGAGATAGGTTTGTACATAAAACAGCAAAAGCACTTAAATACTATAAGAAGAATCTATACAATCTCTTTAAACTGTAAATTATACAGAAATCGTGTGCAAGCTAACAAGTATAGCCCTTGTGTTTGGCGGACCTCAACATCACTCTGGATTAATGCCCAGTGACGAACGTGGACTAAGAGTATAATAACAATCACAGTAATGACCTCTTTCTATTGTCGCACACTACCATGCTCTTTGGCTGTATTATCTCATTTAATAATCTTAATCACTTTTATGACCTAACTACAGTTACTGCTCTTAGTTTACACTTGAGAGAACAGAAGCATATGAAGGTTAAGCAATATTCTTAAGTTCTTAATGAAAAGGCAACACAACATGTATGTTTCTTCTCAGTCTTGTATATATGAGTCCTTGATTCAATATTCCCCAAGGTAGTTCCGCAAATCAAACAAGTGTCTGTGATAAAGTATTGCCAGTGTCTAACATCTCTGGGAAACTCTGGTTCAGGTTTAGTAGATTTTACACAGGACATTTCAGAGACTTTAATAATCCTAAGGGCTCTAGATCGCCATGAATGCTGCATAAAAGTATAGAATAACTGAAGATGCCCCACAATGATTTCACGGCACTCTTTCTCTTAGAATATCTTGAATTCTTAGAGCAAACTTAGAGAAATACTTAGAAAAAGTTCAAAAGTTATGCTTTATGTAATGTATAAAAATGACAGAATGATAGGTTGAGTTACTGTGTCCTCTAAAAAAAGATATGCTGAAATCTCAATCCTCAGGACTGCAGGATGTATCTCATTTGGAAATAAGGTCACCATGAATATAATCAGTTAGGGTAAAAGCGGTGGTGGTAGAGTGGACTCTCATGGCAATATGACTGATCTTAAAAGGAGAGAGAGACACGGAGGCAGAGTGCCACGTGACAATAGTGGCAGAGACAAGCCCAGGAATGACAGCGAGTAGCAAGCAACAGTCGCAGCTGGGAAGAGGCAAGGAAAGATTCCACTTAGAATCTCAGGGGGAACGTGGTCCTGCTTGACACCAAGATCTCAAACTTCTAGACTGTAAAAGTGTGAGGCAAGAACTTTCCATTGTGTTAAGCCACCCAGTTTTTGGTGCTTGGTTCTGGCAGCCCTAGGAGACTACTACACATGGGTTACCGGGAGGCAAAATGTTTAACACTGCGAACCTTGGATAGAAACCTAGAACATTCGGTCTGAAGACACTGCAATAATTGATCAGTGCTAATATTGTGGAAAGAGATTTAAGTTAAGGTTTTCATGTGGTCAACCAAGAAGAGAACTTGTTTACATCAAAGACAAACAAACGAATCCAGAGTAAATAATTTACCAAGTCTCCAAAACTCAGCTGGCAAATGGAGCTAGCAACTCCCCCTTACAAGATTACTATAAAGATTAGCTGAGGCACAGGCACAGGAAGCAATCAAGAAATATTATATTAGCCACTTTACAATGCCATTCTCTCTCTAGCCATCAACCTTTTGTTGATTTTTTCAGTTGCCTGAAAGAACTCCGAAGAAGTATTATTCTAGTGAAGGAAGAATAGTTGATTAGGATATAGTTTCCCCATTTCGAATATTAATTCTCAAACATAGGGAAAAAAATGTATCCAAAGAATACTATGCACTAGCTTAAGAGCTTGGAAGAGCCAATACAACTTCTGAATGCAAAGCATTCAGTAAGAAAGAGCGCCACGTCATACATTTTTGAGAATCAGCCTTCCATAGAAGGGATTCTTAGAAGACTTGCTTATTTGAGGCAAATGTGAATAAGCAGACATTGACCAAAAAGCATTAATTTAATAGTATCCAATTGGACAGAACAGCCTCCAAAAAATAATGGAATGAAAAAGAAAGCACTTACTTTCTGCAGTGACACTTAAAATACCATTCAAAATTAATGCTATCATTCCTTCAGGCATATTGTCAATTAGTTAAATTATTCAACACGATTAGGCTATTTTCCTGGGAATTCATGTAGATAATATTTAATTATTCAAAGTGCTGGTCCAAAGCAAAACATAAAATTTAGACTTCTTATCTTTTTTCTGAACACCTTCATCCTTGTCTTGTCATAGTTATGATTCCCTGCCAATTTGATTTATTTATTAATTCCAGGCCTATAGGATGAATAGATAATGCAATAAAATATTAACTGTATACTAACTAGAAATAATCTCCAGGCAAAAGATACTTATTTGCCTGTATATTTTTGTTGTTTAATACAGTTAATCCTATATTAACAAAGACTATTAAATTCTACCACCTCAGTACCCACATATTGCACTAGTATACCTGGCCCCAGAGGGAAAAATTTACCTAAACCTAACTAAAATTTGTACAATTTACCTAAACCAACACCAGGATGCATGAGTGTACCTAAACAAGGAAACAAGTTATAGAATTTTTTAAAATTCAAGAAACTTCTATATACATATATATGACGATGATATCTATCTGAATTAGTATGGTTATAAAACAAGCAGGTCCAAGGAAGTAAATTTTCTAGGTAACTGAAACTTGAAACTCTAAAAGATAAACTTTAGAAAAGAAATATTCATTTCCCTAGACGGAAATCTCTAGAACAGAGGACCTACATCCTTGTGATGTATTGCTGGTAAGTAAGAGAACTCATTGTAATCACAAGAGCCCTTCTAAATGAAAGAGAGTGACAAGAGAATCAGAGAAAGAGAGAGAAAGATTTGAAGCTGCTGCTCTGCTGTCTCTGCAGATAAAGAGGTGCCAGGAGGCAAGGGATGGAGGAAGGAAGGGAAACCAACTGCCCACCTGGGTGCACAGAAGAAACGCAGCCCTGCCACCGCCTGGACTTTAGTCATTTCAGACTCCTGATCCCCAGAACTGTCAGAAAATAAACTTAAGTTGTGTTAAATTTGTGGTAATTTGTTTGCAGCAGCAATAAGAAACAAGTGCACTGGCCTTCAGAGAGTCCTAAAAAAGAACACCGAAAAGTGCAAAAGGTTTCCACTGAGCAAGGACAGAGATTGTGAGGGATTCTGATTATTGAAAAGCCACACTCTTCTTGGTTAGGCGATCCCCTTGGGTTTTTAAGAAACCTGGATATAAAATTCCATAAGACAATACAGCTCTCTCTGAACTGCTTCTGTGTTCACCATTCAAACTTCTAACGACCACGTTGACGTCCAGGATATAAAATAAAAAGGAAGTGCTCTGGGTGGTGAATGGTCTTGCCTCTGTAAGAATGGTAATTTCTCTTTTAAAAATGAGTCAAAGGAGGGGAGCTTGGTTGTCCTGAACACATTTAACAAGATGCACCCTGACAAAACCGAGTCTCTGGCTCCTGGAGGTGGGGACCAGCGTCAGAGGTCTGAGCGTCCTGCCATCATCCCTGGTGGCATTTTTACCTCATTGCTTTATTTTGACATTTTCTTAAATAGATAAACCAGAACTCCAAGGTAATACATTTATGTTGTAAATTATTCAAAATGATTTTAAACTAATTTATGGGCATCACTATAATAATATAAAGGTAATAAACATTCTTTGAAGACTTGCTATATGCAAGGCAGTATACCACCTATGTTTATAATCAGAATGTCTTTTAATCCCCAAAATAATTTCTCCATCATTGCACAGGTGAAGAAATGATGCTTAGAGCGGAGAAGTAATTTGTCAAATGTCACACAGCTGTACTAACAAGGAGCCAGAAGCTGAATCCCCGTGTACCAGACTCTACAGCCCCAAGCTCTGAACTGTAATCACTGTAATGCAGTTTTGTTGGGGACTCCAAGCATTTCTGGCGTTTCACCCTTACAGCTAATAGCCCAAGAGGGTAGGGTTTTTAAATTCTTGAAGAGCGTCTTTATTTTTTATTCTATCTCATTATCAGAATCTGATTGATGTCTCCCACAGAAATTAGAAATAAAAGCTCATTAAGAATATGTCTAAATTATAGCTCACAGGATAGTACTTGCTAGGAGAGCACTTCATCTACAAGTTGTGAATAGTGAAAACATTATCTTTGAAAATGACTTTAAAATAATGATACTATCTATTCTAGTAATTTACTGGTTCAAAAGAATTTGCCACATTGTCTTATAATCCATGGTATTGTGTTTTCCTAATTAGACTATAAATTATTCCAGGGGAGACACCATGCATTACTTGAGTTTCTACTCCTGTCTGTAGCAGATCCTTGAGGAAAATCTCTTTGACTAGCATGCCCCAAAACATACTGTCAAACCACCAAAAACAAGATTCCTTTCTTGCAGGAAGTTGGTGGCATCAGCCAACTATATCTACTGTACCTTTTGTCCTAAACAAGCTGCCTTAAAATTGGCATGCCGTTTTCCAAGATGAGAGGCTGCACATGACTATACATTGGAATGAAGAAGAAAACCATGGAAAAGCCTTTTCCAGAGAAAAGCCTTCTTTATAGGAAATGTCCTAGTTCATGCCCCATTTCTATTTTAAAAATAGATAAATTTACTCTGTAATGTCTTGAATGAGGTGTAAAAAAAAAAGTTTCAATATCACCCAAAAGCCCATAACTTCTGCCCTGGAAACAGGCACCCCTAGTGGACACTGCAAGGTAAGACCAATTCACTTGTCAGTACCCTTTAGAGCATAATACTAACTTTAAGCCCAAACTCATTGGAACAAATAAAATATGTGACTGTATTTCTGGCAGACTACCAGAAAAAGTTCAGTCAATCTGTGAATATTATGTAGGATTGTATTTGATCGTAAAATAAACGAATAGCAAAGCCGTTTTGTCTAGTTTATTCCTCTCGATGTCTTGAAATTTCTGTTGCATATCCAGAAAAGTTAATCATCTCCAGTTTGGGCAAATTCTAGACTCATCTAGAGGTAAAAAGTATTAGTTTTTGATACACATTTGATTTGTTAAAGTGATGAATAAATAAGTGAATGGACGGAAACACAAATAGTCGTCCTTGACGGAATATGTGAAGTTGAAGAAAGGAGAGGAAAATCAATCTAAATTTGGCTTTGTAAAGGCAGTATTTAATTTCCCTTTAAAATTCAATTTGTTTAAATGAATATAAACCATTAGACACAAGATAGGAAAAGTCGATTACAAATGTTAATTAAAAATATTTAATTTTGCTGGCACAATGAGCTACATGAAGAAAAATTATTCACACTCAGATAATTCTCAGAGAACTGTCACGAAAGATAAAAGTTTAATTATGTGGCATATGTAGGCAAACAAAACGCTGTTTGCCTATTTGGACAAGCTTATTTCAGCAGTTTTGAATAGTGATTAGAGCCTGGTAAGTAATAACAGAAAGGCAAAGTAAGGGTGCCATTGTTAAATCTTTCTTTTCCAAGAACCTAAACAAGTCTTAGAGCTGGGAATATAATCTCACTGAATGCTAAGGGATCATCCAATAAAATGGTTTTAAATAATTACTGTGTTCCAGGCACTGTGTGTGGGCCTCGGGTTAAAAAGATGAATAAGGTGCTGTAACACTTCTCAGTAGTCTCAGAAACAAGCAGAGAAGACAGATGATGCAAATAACTCAGCTAAACACACTCCAGTGTGAGCTGTAATATTGATCGTTTCCAATGACTACAAGGAGCATTCAGGAGCGTAAATTGTGTCTCAGCACTGGAGGAAATTGGGTGGGACTTCATGGAGAAGGCCACCAAAATATTTGGCTTTAAAGGATGACAATTAATGAAGTGACGTTAATGAAGAGATGGTACCATGAGCAAAGATAAGGGGGAAATTGAACAGCAGCCATATAGAAAGTAAAAAGATGCACAGGATGAGAACAAGGGATTTATAACGGCTGTACAGTGATCGGAAAGGAGCAAGAACCAACGAGCAATCCTTGAAATTCTCTCCTGTGGCAATTACATGGGGACTGTAGTACTGTCCATTCAAATATCTTTCTGAACAATGGTAACTTATCCCAGAGGTTTTTACATTTTTTTGTTTTCTATTCTTACACTTAAGCAAATGATCTGCTCAATGTCACAGAAACAACAAACTGTGGACAAATCTGCCAATTAAATTACTCAAGTTCTTTAACAGATATATTGTAAGAAAAGAAAAAGTCAAGGGAGGACAGAGACTTTGAGGTATCACCTGAGGATAGACAGAATGAAAGACCATCACTCACAGCTTTAAATGAAAAATGACGAACAAACAGAAAGTTGACAACTGTAACTTATTTGAATGTGATGGTCACAGGGCAACAAACTGGCCCCAAACCTCAAGCATCAGGTGCTCACAGGAAGAGACAAGCGGTGAGGAGTGACTTAACTGCCCACCCTACATCTGGACAAGGCTTTACGTAGAAAAGATCAAGAACTGGCAGAATTTTCTTTTATAGATCCACACAAAAAAAATACTTCCAGCTTTGGAGGCCATACAGACTTGGTCACAAAGACATAGCTAACAGGTGAAATGAATGGGCACAGAAGAAGCTTGCTTACAAAAACACACAGAGCAGTCCTTGGCTTTCCACCCATGAGCCAGATGTTTGAATTATTTGATACTTACTGTTTACACTAGCAAGAGAGGGTGAAGCCCCTGGGAGCTGCAAATACAGGAGAAGTTCACAACTTCCAGGAAGCTCCTCCGGCAACAGAGAAGTTCAGAGAAGAGGTCAGGAAGGTCTCGAGACTGCCTCCCTTGTGAAATAAACGCCATTCCTAACAGAATAATTCAGATAATATTACCATAAAAGTGCAGAGAAACATGGGGAAAGGTTGTAAGGCTGTCAGGAAAGCTAACTAAGAGTCAGAAAAATTAAAGCTCTAACAGAACTAAAGTGAAATCATTTAAAATGGAGCAGGGTTACTATGGAGCAGCCTTCAGTCCCACAGATGACTCTTATCCAGAGACAAATGGAAGCCACGCATTTGAGGAAAGCAGGGGGAAAAATAGCGAGGCAGTGCCAACTTCCAATGAGAAGGCAAGGGGCTTATGAAAACTCTCTGCTCATGAAGGTCTTCTTAAATTTGTTTAGTTTTTTTGTTTCATTTAATTCAGAGGACTAAGATAGCAGAAAAATGGGTTTTCCTGAAAGCAAGAGGATCGTTGGCCTTCAAAATGTTTGACTCTCAATATAAAGTTTTTTTTAAAGCATATACCCTCTGTACTATAAAATACAGATATTAAAAATAAAAACTTTAAAGGCTAAGAAAAAATATGCACATAGAAATTTTATTATTTCCTTTCTGCTCCTCAGCAGGTAATTTGGTACATTCCCTGAAGTGTATACATCTCATATTGGTGATCATAGGACCTCAAACTTTAAGTATTCGTAAATTTAAACATGCATAAAGATCCCCAGGAATAGATTATTTAAAATGGAAACTTCCAGGTACGCCCATAGAGATGCTGATTTAACACATCTCTGGTGAGGCCCAGACAGCTGTACCTTTTAACAAGAACTCTGAGTGATAAAGAAGCAAGTGGTGGCTTCAGTCTATAACTGTAAGAAACTCTAGCCTATATGATGTCCCTAGGTTTCTTCATATGCTCTGGTTTTATATTTCCTGACTGTGACCTGTAGTGTACATTTCCTTCCAGTAGGAGGAACCAATTGCTGGAGATTAGGTTTTGGAGAGCCCCTGGTGCATACAGAGTCTTACATGTTTAATCACAACATATGCCCAATATGCCCAATAGGTGTTATGTCACTGTCTATACCCTATCCACCTTTACAATAGACAAAATCCTTGAAAATTAAGGAAAAAGCAAAATGCAACATCTGTTTCTGAGGTTCCAGTGTTTGATGTATGTAGCTACTATTGGAAAAAATCCCAGAATTCTTATAGAAAAATCACAATGGCTTGCTCATAATAATGCTACTGGTTTCCAATTTTATCTTTTTTCCTTATTTAAATTATTCCATGCTTAACGACAATCATCTGATCTATACATGGGAATTAATAATTCCCAAAATACATGCCATTCATTCTTATTTTTAGTCCTAAACAATATCCAGCTAAATGTTTATACTTCTTGTAACAACGTACATTCTCTGGCGATGAACAAGAACTCAGGCTTGACATCCACAGCTTCGGCTAAGAATTGCACCCCTCTTAGTTTGTCATGAACATACCAGCTATTAAGTTGCTGTTTCCTCTCTCAAACGAAACAACAAAAAGTGCTCCATTTAATCCCCTCAAAAGTTATTAGAACAAAGTTCTTATAATTTGGGTATTTAAGATGTATGCAATATGAGAATTTTATTTTCTTTACTGGGTAAATAGGAAGGAGGGAGAGATAAAACCAACCACTGTAGCCGAGAAGGAATCTACATTAGAATTCCTCGAGTGGTAGATGTTGTTTAGAGAAGGCTTTCCCCTCTTGTTTTTTATTGTAAGCATTTTAAAAAAGGAAGTTATTAATACATGTGAATTAGTGCTAATTGCATTAATATATACAAATCACAAGAAGTCAAAAGTAAAACAATACAACCTTCAACACTTTGAACCATGTCAACATGGACAAAGTGACCCTTGCAGAAGAAGTGATTTAGAGGTACCTTTGAGTACAGCAAGATGGAAAGAACAGGAGTTTGGGACTGGGGCTAGCTAGTTTCATCCCAGCTGTACCACCTGCCAGATGCTGAGCTTAATCACCCTGAGCCTCAATTCCCAGGCAGTAGAATGAGAATGATGATCCTCCCTTCACAGAGCTAATTAGAGGCTTAGATAACACAGCAGAAAAGGCCTCGGATGGTGCCTGGTCGCCGGCTGAGATCCAGCTAATAGTCCTTTTCGTCCTCTCAGCCTTCAGGGGGCAACAGTGGCCACTGCTGCTATTGCTGATATTGCTAATGTTGGTCATTAAGAAAGAGACCCTCCCTAAACCCCTGTTTTACCAACCATAAATTTTACTTCTTCAGTTTCCAGGGGAAATTTAAACCCTGATCTAAGTCAGCAGTTCTAAGTCAGCAACTTTGTCCCCCAGAAGACATTTAGTAGTCTGGGGACATTTTCTGCTGTCACAACTAGGGGTAGAGAAGGAGGCAGGTGTGCTCCTGGCATCTGCTGGGGAGAGGCAAGGGATGCTGCGGAACATTCCGCATGAGTCAGTCCACCCACACCATCAACTATTGGGCCCAAAATACAACAGTGCATTGGCTGAGAGACCCTGACCTGAATTAGTAAAGTTGACTCATTTGTTTCATTCATTCAGGGAATACTCATCATACAGAACAGATTGCACTCCTCTCTGGAAATTTTAGAAGCCAACAATGACAACATCATAAATGCAAAATAGTTCATTAGTAAAAACAGCTCTGCTGTTAATTATTTTTAGGAATTGTCAAGATATCAGTCAAACAAGAACTTCACTGTAGTTCATTAACTGACACAGCTGTGATTCCAGAAAATGTCTACAAGTCTGTCTGCTTAATAAACAGTGACCCAATTCCTCTGCTCACGTAAGCTGGAGAAACTTGTTGACAATGGCCCACAAGAGACAATGAATTCATCTCCTTTTAAAGGTGAATCCGGAATTCTAAAGACAAATGAAGGGTGGAAAGTTAGCAGGGAAAAAAATAAGTGATAAATGTACCATGAAATTATTGTTTACTTGAATCAAAAGTGATGAAGAAATAAAAGCGTTTTGAATCCCACTGAACCATCAACAAAAGGTGAGCTGCTTAAAACACCACGTGTTGTAATCAGCAAATTCTCACACCTCCCCTGCTGAAGCTACATTCCTAAGTTTTACGCTGAAGAGAAATTTAATTTCTAGAACTATTTAATGAGATCTCTGAATTATCCTTGTGGCTTGATACGTAGTAAAACTCATTCAGCGAGAGCTTGCCTATTTTCAGGTTCTGATGATAAAAACAACATTTAAATGATATCATAAATTTACCTTGAATATAGCAAAGCAGTATTGGGTATATCATTTTTATAGGTCTTATCTAAATACTGTTCATCTTTACAGCAGTCAAATGGGCTCCAATTTAATTTTACACAATGACTATTATCTACTCTTTAGACCTAGAGAGACACTATTTACCAATGCAGATTGGGAAATAATTTCTACATACATATTTATGGCCATAAGGAGACCATTTGCGAGCTCCCACCACCTTCCCTAACCCTCCCTCTTGGTCATCTGCCAGTCTGGACATTTAGCTATTTTGGTCTCTGTACATGGCAGGAAGCATCTTACCCAGCCCAGTAATCCCAGGGCTCTTTCTCCTACATGACTCTGCTTTTCTACAGTTTCCCCCAGACATACACAAGGTAAACAGCCATTCTCTTTTTCCTGTCAACCAACTTCAGCTCTATACTTACAGGCAGAAATTAGTACAGAAAAATGAAAAAAAATTAAGAATTTGCAGACTATTAAAGACACTTAAGTACTGTTTGAGAAATACATGTTGAAAGCAATTTTGTTTGGCGGGAAGTTTTTCTTTGCATAAATCATATTTTTCCATAAAAGTTTAGCAATTGTTTCAGACATGAGACTTGAAAAGCTAAACACATCGTCCTATGATTTTCACCCTAAAAGCTCAATTGAAAAACTAGGAAAATAACATGAACCCCCAAATACGTGGAAATGATACATAGTTCTGCTCATCTATTCATAGAGAATATCTGTGAGGAAGGTTGATTTTAATGATGTTAGCAAACATTTCATTCTCATTGTTACACAATTTTCATATTTATGGACTTAATTATGCCCCTCTTCCATACTCATGTTGAAATCTTAACTCCAGTGCCTCAGAATGTGACTGTATTTGATAATAGGTTTTTAAAGAGGTCATTAAGGTCAAATGGAGTAGTTAGGGTGTGTCCTAATATAATATGACTGGTATCCTCCTAAGAAGAGATTCAGACACCGGCAGGAAAACCATGAGAAGACAGAAGACTCCATCTACAAGCCACCGAGTAAAGCCTTAGGAGAAACCAACCCTCCCTACACTTAGATTTGGGGCTTCTACCCACAATAACCATGAGAAAATAGATTTCTGATGTTTAAGCTACCCAGTCTCTGGCACTTTGTGATAGAAGTCCTAGCAAACTTTTTATTTTTTTATTGAGACAGAGTTTCACTGTGTTACTCTCGGTAGAGTGCTGTGACATCATAGCTCACAGCAACCTCAAACTCTCAGGCTCAAGGGAGTCTCTTCCCTTAGCCTCCCAAGTAGCTGGTGCCTGCTACCATTCCCAGCTACTTTTTGTTTTGTTTTGTTTTGTTTAGCAGGCCTGGGCCAGGTTCAAATCCACCGTCCCTGGAGCATGTGGCTGGCACCCTAACCACTGAGCCACAGGTGCCCCCACCCCTAGAAAACTATTACACCCCTGTAATCTAAGCATTCTGATTTGGGAAAGACAGGAAGGAAGGAAGGGATGGAGCGAGGGGGAGGGAGGGGGCAGAAGGAAGGACCCATTTACCATAACAGCTTATTTCTACAATTAGACACAACTTCCTAATTTCTTCTGCATCTGAACTGAAAAAAAAGGTAACAAAGAACAAACTGTAACCAGTCATCCTTCCACTTCCCCTAAAGCCAAATATCACGTAACTACGATTACATTAAATCAAGCTTCATAGATCAATTACTTTTGCATTTTTTTTTAGTTCAAAGTGCTGCAAGAGTACAAATGTCTTTGGTTACATGGATTGATTTTGTAATCCCTGCATCAGGGTTACCAGAGTGCCTATCACCAGGTAGTGCTCACGGCACCTGTTAGGTAGGTTTTAGCCTCGTAAGTACGTATGCTATCGTACTTCCAAACTTAGATAAAGACAGTACCAAAGATAAAATAATAGACTCATTCAATTATGAATGTATATTTAAATTTCAAAATAAGATATTAGCAAAATAAAATAATATGTTAAAATTCAGTATGATCAAGTAAGAGTTATCTAGACTCATAAAACAATTGCACCAATTCACCATATCAATAGACTAACGAAGAGAAAGCATATGATTATTTCAAGAGACAGAGAAAAATAAGTTGAAAAAAATTTTAACAAAAAGTCTACTCCTAGAAAACTAGGGATAGAACGAACTATCCTAAATTTGGTGATGGGATATGTGCCAAACACTTAAAGTAAACATTGTGTTTAAATACTGCATTTAATAATAAAACTTTAGATATGTTTCTTTGAAAGTAAAATTAAGATAAACATCCAAACAAAATTGTATATTAAATTTCAGGAGAACCACAAAACTGGAACAAGTTACAGAACTGTAAGATTATATATGCTTTGGAAAATACTATAATACTATAAATTGTTTTTTACTGCAAGAGCTAGAAAAAGCAAATAGAATTGGAAATAAAGAAGGGAAAGAATAAAACTGGCATTTAGATAATATAATGGTTTAGAGTAGAAAAAAATAACAGGATTAACAGAAAACAGTTAAAACTAACAAGAGTTTAATCAGATCTAAAATCAGTTTATAAAAATCATTGAATAGTTCTCTAAATGAGAAATAACCAAATAGCCAGCTAGAGAATATAATCAGAAATAAAATTCCTTGCATAACGGAAAAAGAAAACCTACAAATTAAGACTCGATTTAAAAAAGAGTACACAAAATTATAGTAATAAAAATAGTAAAGTTATTAATAAAAACTATACCGTGGAACAGAATAGACTTAGAAACCCTTCAAAGCCTAAAAGAGATCTTAATATAAAAGTAAGCCTATGTCACAAATTAAAGGGATGAGTCATGTGGTGGCATAAATTAAAGGGAAAGAATAAATTGTTCAACTGATAGAAAAAATAAAACTGTATTTCTACCTTTGAATGCTGCATACAAAATACTACTCCAGATAGTTAAGAGAATTTAATATGAAAAATAAAACTACGATATTAATAAAAGAACAGTCTGGTACAATGTTCCCCTTGTCATTTTTGACATTCTGTGATAGCAGTGGAGGCCTAATTGTTACTTTCAAGAGCAGAATAGGCCCTAGGGGATCAGGCTGAGTAATAATGGAATCAAGTCAGAGACCCATCAGGGGCATGAGACATAATGGACATTTGCACAAACAAGTTAAAAATAAGTTCGTTCTATCACAATTTTTAAAATACAGATAAATTTTATAAAATCTGATGAAAGCATAATTATTTGAAAATGTTGCATGCAAGTTATGGGGGAAGTGACCGCATAAATTCCCAACCATGTACATTACACCAGGATGTGGCGCATTCCCTGGTGAAGGACACAACTACAACTTGGACTTCAACCTTAGAAAAGCAAACTACGTAACCTAATCACATGTGCCCCCATATTAACCTAAAATTTTAAACAATGTTGCATATAACCAAATGTATTTGAGTTTAATGTAAATTATAAACAGAATTTTCCAATGCTTATGCACAACATAGAATAAGTACCTCAAAGATGTACATTACTGTCAAAGCAGTTTCATTTGTGATAGAGGTGATGACTCTATAAAAAACTATTTGATTTTGAACACTAACCACCTACGGGAAAAGAGCAGAGGCCTGGAGGTCAGGGTCCTAACTCTCGGTGCCCACTTGGTCTCCAGCCAGAAATACAGCCAAGGTAAAGCCACTTACCCACCTTTGGTTTCATTTTCTCATACATGAATGGAGAATTAAATCAAAATATTGTTTATTGTTATCAATATTTGTTTGGATTATAGACCCCTTTGGGAATCTCAGAAAGGAACCTCCTTCTCTCCTAAAAGTGTGAACAAGATTATGAACATACAATCATGAAACAATTAACAGACCAATCCACAGACCTCCAAAAGGACCCTGTACCTCAGATTAAATACTTCTGAAGTAGAAAATGCCTATCGCTCCCTTCAACTCCAGAAGAAAAACAAGCAGAAAGATCTATCAAGGTAGATTAATAAACTTTTAATTTGGATATCAGAATGCATAAAATGTCCATTTACTAAAACAAAAAACAGGTATTGTAGGATGGGAGAAAAGAAGGTGGGGCATTATGAACGTTGGATTCAACTTGGACATTCTAAGTCAGAGACACTGCTCACTTATTGACATAGAAATTTCTAGTAGAATCTGGGCATACTAGTATATGTGCCACTCAAAGGAGAAGTCCATGCTTCTCCTTTGTAAATGGAGAACCTACAGAAGAAACAAAAGGAAGAGCCAAAGAGACAAGCACAGTGTTGTATCACAGAAATTAAGGACCCTAAAAGTATCCCTTCTGGGTGGATAAAAGATTATCCATCCCTTCCTCTGTCTGACACTGGCCCATGCTTTACAGCATGGCTTGGACAAAAGATTGCACATTAGATTATATCCCCTGTCCTTTAGGTACAAGCTGAACCACAGCCCCAACAGAAACAGGGTTGCCCACAGAGTCAAATGCTTTTAAGAGGCATAAATAGGGGGGAAAGAAAGATACCAATTTGGGCTTAACTGCAGAGAATCTTTGAAGAGGTTGCTTCAGTGATATGCTGAGGGCAACAAAATAAATTGAAGTCTGCTGAGACGTGAGAGTAAATTTGAAAAACAGAAGTACTGGTGTAAAATATAGCCTATTCAAAAAGTTCTGTGGTGTAGGGTGATGGTTAAAGACAAGGAATAATTTAGAGGACATTTAATTATTGTTTTTAATGAAAAGAACTCTAGTGAAAGATAATGGGAAAGATATAATTAAGAGGGAAATGTCACATGTCACTTCTGACACTTCTTGCCAGGGCCCGGGACTGGGCAGGTCTCAGGCCTGGCTTAACTAGGTTCCGGACACAGACCGCTAAATTGTCTTGCTCAGAAACAAATTTTCTTAGGTGCCTGAGGGCTATCTACTTCAGCAGGAGAGAAAGAGAGAGAGAAAGAGTCTTAGAGAGAGTAAAGCAGTCTTCTTAGAAAGACAGATCTTAGTCTTTAGCAGAGCTTAGTGATCTTCAGCAGAGAGACTCCGTGTTGGCGTTCTGCAGGCAGGAGAGGAGACAGAGTCAGAGTAAGCAGGTCTGTGATAGAATGCACACGCTCCCGAATGCCTTCTCCTCCAGCCTAATATAAGGCTGATCTCGTGCCTCTCAACACCACAGGTGTAGAGACTGCCACCTCACCACGGCTCTCATCTCCCGAGCTCTCATGCTTGTTAGGAGAGCTAAATCCCTCTCCATGCCCTTTCCACCCAGGTGTACCATTATTGAGCTGTACAGGTATTTCTTAGAACTCTCACTCCTCCTAGCCAGAGGCTATATGGGTTGCTACAAGGAAAGAAGGTGAATGTTAAAAACTAAAAGTAATAAACATCATCAATGTGATATGACCAGCTGGACGGCAGGTCACAGCATCATCAGTGTGATATGACCAGCTGGACGGCAGGTCACAGCATCATTGATGTAATATGTCCAGCTGGACAGCAGGTCACAGCATTGTCAGTGTGATGTGACCATCATTGATATGATATGACCAGCTGGATGGCAGGTCACAGCATCGTCAATGTGATATGACCAGCTGGACGGCAGGTCACAGCATCATCGGTGTGATATGACCAGCTGGACAGCAGGTCACAGCATCATCAGGTCACAGCATCATCGACGTGATATGACCAGCTCGCTGGCAGGTCACAGCATCCAGAACATAGAATGGAGAAATTGTTCTAGAAGATAAGGGAGGCGGAAAGGCTGAATTCTTCACGGACCTTCCAACTGAGGGCAAAGTGCCCAGTCAGGGAATGTCTACGTGACTGGCCCTGCACGGGGAGTCAGCAGTGCAGGCAGCTGAGACCATCATCTGGTAACTTGGGTTGGAGAAGCTGAGACATGTGTCTGAGGACATGAGACTTGCTCTCCCCGCTCTCTGCTGCACGGTTCCCTGGACGCTTCAGATGTTCCACTTCGCCTCTGTCCTCACTTACCCTTTACTCAGCCTCCCTGGGGGCTGCAATCTCCCGTCTCTCATTCTTAACTTTGCTGACTAGTGACTGCTGTGCATTCTCGCACAATGGTCTGTTATGTCCCCAATAAAAAGATTCCCAGAAGCAGACCAGCACTGCACTGTGTTCAGGCTGCCACCCGGCACATGAAACAATGTATGCTCTCAGAGGCGTCCAGGCTTTGTGCTGTGAGTCTGGTCCAAGGTCTCGTGATTTCACCAGCACCATTTCCCTTGCTGGCCACTGTCCCAGGGTGGAGTCTGTTAGGCGCCCAACAGAAGAGAAGGGACAATTCCTCCAGTCTCCTACCAGAAGGAAAGGCAGAGAAGGGCTTCAGCTGTGGATGGGTACATACAATTGGCAGCAAGCAGGGAAAGAAGCGGGAAGGGAACAAATGTGATGCCTGCCTTCCTCTCTATAAAGAAAAAGGCAAAGATGTGCTGAGAGTGATGTCAGGAACAGGAGAGGTAGCTGGAGATTTTTAAAGAGCAAAAAATAGAAACAAAGGTACAGCGAGAATATAGTGGAGAGGAGTTTCCAAAGAAGCACAGAAGAATGGTAGGGCAATGCTCAAAGTCTATCTGAGGCTAGTATTCGTGGATTTTTTTTTCTTTTTTTTTTTTTACTGGAAATGAATTCCTCTGTTATGAGACTTCCTCCAATAGTTCTAGGCTAGTAAGTTATAATAGAGAAAAGTCGATAGTTGGGCCTGATCAGAGCTAAGGTCACAAGAATTGGAAAATTGACAAACAAGAAAGGGTCAGAGTCTTTAGGATATTTCTAGGAGTGTCACTGAAATTATACAACTATAAATAGCAAGGGCCATGAAAAAAAGAAGAAGGATGTCCTGAGAGAAAGTGGGTATAACAGAAGGGTCGCAGGTGGGAAGGATCTGATGGCCCATGAAATTTGGAATTAGTAGTTTTGGAGATGGAGCAGCTCTGAGTACATGGCAAGTGGTCTGTCTTTGTTTTCCTGAATTAGTGACTAGAAAAATGTATGGAGCCAAAATGTGCCCGATCACCAACCTTGGTGTCTTCCCCTGGTGATCTGTCTAGAACAGTGATTCTCAATCTCCCTAACGCCTCCAATGCCGCGACCCTTTACTACAGTTCCTCACATTGTGGTGACCCCCAACCATAAAATCATTTTCGTTTTCATAACTGTAATTTTGCTACTGTTATGAATCGTAATGCAAATATCTGGTATGCTGGCTGTATTTTCATTGTTACAAAGGAGTTGCGACCCACAAGTTGAGAACCGCTGATCTAGAATGTTTATGGGCAAACCTCTCTCTCCCAGGATATGTTTTGAAGAGGATAGATGTAAAAATTCTCCAGCTCCTAACTCAGTCCTACCTCAGCCTTTCCATATTCCTGTGAGCTTTTCTTGACCCTAAGCATTGAAACATTAGCGCCGTCTCTTCTACCACCTACCTACTTCCCCTGCATTCAATAATCTCTAGTCTGCAAGCTCTGAAAATTATGTCTTTCTTTTTGGTCATTACTTGCAGATTCTATCATTATTTATACAAAATATTCAAGAAAAACCACAAACTTATTAGAACTAAAAAACAATGCCTCAAGATAGCAAAATAAAAGATTATATAAAAACCAGCTACATTCCGATAACCAAATTTTTAAGTTATAATTTACAATAGCAATAAAGACATAAGAACAGGTATTAAAAAACACTGACAAAGTTAATCCCTTTCAATTTTTTGAAATTTGTTTTTCTTTTAAATTAATAATTTTTTTTAGGGCACTTTTAGGCTCACAGCAAAACGGAATGCAAAATATACAGTTTCCTATCTACCCCCAGCCCCACAATCCACAATGATTATTTCTTCACAGTGACTCTCATATTCCTCCCCTCACTTCCAAAGGCCTCTTCCCAAAGGCTTTTCTTACTACAATCCACTCCTTTCATGTCTTCGCTTGCCTCGGCATCTTTCATATTTGATATTATCTTCAGGATTAAGATCTAACTTATTTTGTTTCCCCATCTAAAAGGTAAACCTCCTTGAAGGTGAAGATGGCATCTCTGATACACGTCTTTTAAAATCCCTCTTTAAAGAGTCTCACCTATAATGATCACCTCACCCTGCTGCCTAGGCCACAGAGCCCCGGTTTCATCCCAGCTCACGGCAACTTCAGCCTCCTGGGTTCAAGTAATCCTCCTGCTTCAGCCTCCAGAGTAGCTGAGACAAGCATCGGGGGCTACAGTGCCCACCGTGACAACTACTTTTAGTAAAGACTAGCTCTCACTCTTCCTCAGGCTGGTCTCAGACTCCTGGACTCAAGGTACCCTCCAGCTTTGGCCTCCCAGACTCCTGGGAAAACAAGCATGAGCCACAAGCCCTGCTGAGCACCTTTTTTTTTTTTTTTATTGTTGGGGATTCATTGAGGGTACAAGAAACCATGTTACACTGGTTGCATTTGTTGGGTAAAGTCCCTCTTCCAATCGTGTTTTGCCCCCAAAAGGTGTGGCACACACCAAGACCCCAAGACCCTATCCCCCACGCTCCTTCCCTCTCTCTGCTCTTCCTTTCCCCACCCCTCCCTCATTCTTTCTCTCTCTGCTCTCCCCTTCCCTCCCCCCCACTGTTATCAGAGTAGCTGTTGACAGGTCTCCTCCTAGGTGACCAGAGATCTACTGCATTTTTTTAGCCAGTCCTGGAAGCTGGTCTTTGGGATTTTCTTTTCTTTTCTTTCTTTCTTTCTTTCTTTTTTTTTTAGAGACAGAGTCTCACTTTATCGCCCTCGGCAGAGTGCCATAGCATCACACAGCTCACAGCAACCTCCAACTCCTGGGCTTAGGTGATTCTCTTGCCTCAGCCTCCCAAGTAGCTGGGACTACAGGCGCCCACCACAACGCCCGGCTATTTTTTGTTGCACTTTGGCCGGGGCTGGGTTTGAACCCGCCACCCTCAGTTTAAGGGGCGGGCGCCCTACTCAAGGAGCCACAGGCACTGCCCCTGGGATTTTCTTAACACCATGGGCTTAGAGACCTCAAGCTTGTTCAGACTGATGTTTCTTCCACATCATTGCATTGGTCTTGAAAATGATCTGTAATTTTTTTTATCTTCTTATCATCTGTCCTATGACATGTTGACAGTTCAGCTCTTGGTCAAAAAAGTGAGTAAACAAGGACAGCTTCAATGTCTATAATCTCCGGGATATTAGAGAATAGGCTTCCCTACTTAAAATGATAAAATATAGTACGTAAATTTGTTTTTCACAAATATCTTTTCCTCTATACCCAATTTGAGTTGAAACACCTTGGTATTCTTCTTTCTATCTTTATTAAAGCATTTTCTTAAAGGCAACATTTTATTTCTATTATTTATAATCCAGTATATAGAAACACATATCATTTAAGTCTAAATTATCTAATAGTAGTTTGTTTGCAATTACAAAAGAACCATAAGCAGTAATTAAAAGATTTGCAAAAAACAGTTATTTAAATACCCATTATCTTAATTAACACGTAGGTATAAATATGAACAAATGTATTTCCTTCATTCTTTTCTAATGCACAAGTATGTACCTGCTTCCTTTGTAATATAGGTAACAGCATTCTGTACATAGACATTGCCATCCCTTTTTTACTTAATATTTTACCACAACAATTTTTCTTAGAACCCACTTGTTTATATTAGACAAGTTATAAAACATTAATCCAGAAAGCCTCTTAAAGAATGTTCCCAAGCACCATCCCCCAGAGATTTGAATTCAGGAGGGAACAAATACACAATTTTTACCAACACCCCAGGTGATACCACCATAAGTACCTTAGATTATATCAGTTTTATTGATTTCTGTATCGTTCAGGAAGAAGCAACTGTTTGTATCAGCCACTGTCTTATCCATATCTTTAACCAGCTCTGCTCTGTACTTCACAGCACCCACACGAAGAATCCACAAATTAAGATCAATCCCATTATCTACCTTCTCTTCTGTATCCACCAGAGACTCCATCTAGTGAGGCAATTTGTTACTGCCACAATTTATAATTTTCTTTAATTACTCTAAAATCACTAATAAGCTCCCAATCTGCAAAGCTAATTGATATGTTCAGTCTTAATCTACAGCCAACTCTCTGTAGCATTTACACCATTAAATAACACACTTCTTTGTGTTTCAAACTCACAGCTGTTTGCATGGCTTCCACGACTACCCTTCTGATACTTCTGATGTCTGACTCATCATTTCCAGATCCCTTTGTATCTCTCGACTCTTTCTGCAGCTTCAGCTCCAAACTCACTAATCATCTCCCTAATCACCAGAACCTGCATAGGGAACATATTCCCCTAAAACTCACCCCACATTGAACAGGTCTAAAACTGATCTTACCATCTTCTCCTTAGGTTTGGAGGCAGGATCTAGAAGAACTCTGCCAATGTCGGAGACTTTGCCTTCATTCTCTGTATCTCTTTCTCAGTCTTCTCCATCCAATATGTCACAAAGTTTGACATACTAGAATCTACAGAGAGCTCAAAGTAATCACTAAAAAAAGAGTAAACCATCCCATCTACCTCTGGAAGAGATATGAACAGAACCTGCTCTTGAGAAGACAGATAAATGGCTAATATTAAAAAAAATACTCATCGTCCCTGATCATCAGAGAAATGCAAATCAAAACCACCCTGAGATGTCACTACCTCCTGTGAGAATGTCCCACATCATAAAGTCTCAAAGCTGCAGATGCTGGCATGGATGTGAAAAGAAGGGAACACTTTTACACTGCTGGTGGGACTGCAAACTAACACGGTCTTTTTGGAAGGAAGTATGAAGAGTCCTCAAAGAACACAAATCAGACCTTCTATTTCATCCTGCAATCCCAGTACTGGGCATATACCCAGAAGAAAAAGAAAAAAAAAGAACACCTTTTATCATAAGGATGTTTGCACTAGACTGTTCATCACAGCTCAATTTGCAATCGCCAAACCATGGAAACAACCTAAATGCCCAGCAACCCAGGAATAGATTAACAAGCTGTGGTATATACATACCATGGAATACTATTCAGACATTAAAGAAACATGGAAATTTTATATCTATTGTATTAACCTGGACTGAATTGGAACACATTCTTCTTAGTAAAGTATCACAATAATGGAGAAGCAAGAATCCAATGTACTCGATTCAAATACGAAGACAGCACATGATCTAACACGAGGTGGGGGTTACAGGAATGAGGGAGCAGGGAGAAGGGAGGTGGGTGGGGAACAGGGGATCATGGTGTGCGGCATATCTCTTGTGGGCGGGACACAATTATAAGAGGAACTTTGCCTAACAAATGCAATCAGCATAACCTAATTGTTTGTACCCTTAATGAATCCCAAACAACAAAAACGTTTCTAAGTTTTATACACATAGAAAAATGAATAGTCTATATGATATCCCCCAGTGAGCCATTGCCTCACAGAGTTTGCACTTGTTTGCTAAAACTGATCCCTTAGCCAGGGTCATCTGCTCAAGGCCTTCACCAGAAAAGGTCTCTTCCCTCCAGAAATAGGTATTATTCATCTTGTACAACTAGATAACAAGATTAGACCAAGTCACTACCTCTTTTCCTTTTTCCCAACACCTACGCTAGTGAAGGAAATGAATGAATCACAGGCCAGCTGCCAGGTGCTTTAATTCCTGTCCCCAATGTTTGTTTGCTTATAAATACCCTACATGGCACCAGGACCCCTCCATTCCCACCTGTCTCCACCAGCGCACATGGACTCATCTCTAGCCTGCACCTTTCCAAAACCAATCAGATCACCAAACAAATCTAGTTTCCCCAACTCAGTCACTAGGCTGCCATTGTTGCTTTTGAAATGCTCATTTGATCGTCTCACTTTCTGGTCTGCAATACTTTGCCTGAACTCTAAAGTGCTACATCATCTTTCCTCTACAAATGCCACGCTTTTGTCCAGTAATTTGCAATGTTACCTTCTCCAATGGCTTCCCTGAACTCTTCATTCGTTCAGGAAATTACCCCCACCAAGTTTCACCATTACTCGATGAATAATAAGTAAAATAGTTAACTTTAGTAAGCCTTAAATTTGAATAAAGTGCTGAAATATGTACTATTATTCCAACAATTTTATAAAAGGGAAACCAGAGTTTGGAGGAAAGAAATATCTTAGCCAAAGTCACACAGTTATTAAAAGGGTTAGGGTAGGAATGTAGCCCTAGTTTGCTCCAGAGCCTTCCTCCGGAAACCTAGTCATAAAATGCTTCTATTCCATCATCACTCAGCTTCCCTAATAAGTCAATAAACATCTTCTAAGTGACAACTTAGAGCCACAGTGTGAGCTTGACTGAGCAAGGAGAGTAAATTGAATAAAAGAAGAAAGAACCCATCATTTTAATTTCATTTTAAAAACCTACCTAGTACATAACATCCTTCTCTACTTCAATCAACAAGCAGCACTGACAGGCCTGTAACCCCAACACTCTAGGAGGCTAAGGTGGGTGGACTGCCTGAGGTCAGGAGTTCAAGACCAGCCTGTGCCAGAATGAGACCCGGTCTCTAAAAATAGCCAAAGATTGTGACAAGCACCTGTCGTCTCAGTTACTTGGGAGGCTGAGGCAAGAGAATTGCTTGGGCCCAAGAATTTGAGGTTGCTGTGACCTATGATTCCACAGCACTCTACTGAGGACGACAAAGTAAGACTCTGTCTCCATAAAAAAAAAAAAAAAGAAATAATAGAAAAAGAAAAATGGCTCTGAGAGTCAGAGAGGGTGTAACATTTTGCTCAACAGGGAAGGAAGAGTAAATATGAAGTTATCCCCCTCATCCTGATTGGCCAAAACATCCACCATAGGCTTAACAGGGAAATTCTCTGGGGAGTTTAAAGTCACTAGTAGTTGGGCATTTGTGGGATTCTTGGTTACAATACACGGGCTTATCATCATCAGCCATTCTCCTCTCTCTGCCTTATGTCTTGGGGGGAGTTAAAGTCACTAGTAGTTGGACATTTGTGGGATTACTTGTATATGCAGGTGTATCATTGTCACCACCATCCCCTCTCTGCCTTTGTCTTGAACCTCAGTGACTTAACGTCAGATTTCCCGGCCAGGCAAAAGTTGTTCATCCAGCAAGTAGCTGGGGTAGGGCCTTTCTGCGTCTATCCTGCCTAAATTATAGAAAATGCGATAGTTCATTAACTTCTTTTTTCATGTTTTACTTCAAAGAAATAGATTTGGGGGGGTTCTGTTTGTTTTGTTTTTTTACTACTGCTTAAATTTATATAGCACAATTAAACTGTGGTATATAAATCTATTTTATCCCTAGATCATTCTTCAAATGGGAGATGAAGGAATATTCTCAAGGTATTTAAAGGATTGTCTTGAACTCAATGGCGAGAAAGTGACAAAATTGTGTTGACCAAGATACTCTGATTTTTTCTAATCCTCATCAGAATCCTTATACACTTTATATCATTATAACTGCAACTATGATTATCTGACAATTTAGTAGCTATTCATTTATTCTAGACTCTAACATGCCTATTTTGAAATTATATATCTTCAATATATAAACATTCTCAAATTTTTTTTGTGTTATCCAGACTGAGATTCTCCTTCTTGCACTTTTTAATCATTGATGACTTGAGAATGAGCAGCACTGGAAATGTGGAGTGTCACGTTACCCATCTCACCTCTATCACACACATATTAGGACACAAAGAAACGCTGTACAGACAGTAACGCAAAGACGCCATTGAGAAAATGACATGAGTGTGAACATGAATCCAGTTGTAAGTATTTTAATAAATATTACTGCTCCTCAGATGCTCTTCAGATTCAAATGAGGAACACAGTGTGGCAAGCACAGCAGATGGAGCTGCTGTACATAGACCTGAAGAGGCTAGAGGGCTAAAAACTAAATCTCCTCATTCCACTGAGATGGGCTTCAGTGGTCAGTGGTCCTCCCACTGTGAAAACATAGGCAATAAAGAAGAAAGAATTGCTCATTTTACCTGCTTTTCCTCTATTAACAGTATAAGAAATTCCTCAGAGAAAATTCTACAATATAAAATTCCAGCTAATAAATGTGGAAAACATGATAAAATTAAGAAAATGTTGCAGCTCCTAATTTAATATTTGAATTGGGCAATTGTATTCAATACAACCCCATGTTACAAATGCTTGATGGCAATTTATCCTAGAGGAATTAGACTGGCACCTGCCATATCCACAGATTCATCTAAGTATCATTAAAAGTGAGGCAGCGTGACACTGTATACAAACTGCAGTGCATAGGACCGCCTATGAATAGTCTCTCTCTCTTTCTTTAATTGAGACAGGCTCTTGCTCTGTCATCCAGGCTAGAGCACCTTCATATCAGCCTGGCTCACAGCAACCTCAAACTCTTGGGCTCAACCAAACTTCCTTCCTCAGTTTCCAGAGCAGCCAGAACACCACCATATTCAGCCACTATTTTTGTCTATTTTTGATAGAGACAGGGTCTCACTTTGCTCAGGATGGTCTTGAACCCTTGAGTGCAAACAATCCTCCTGCCTTGGCCTCCCGAGAGCACTAGGTAGCCATGGTGCCCTGACCCACTTACAATTAGTTTTGCAAAAAAAAAAAAAAGTTGAATCTAGTCAAGTTTGAGTTAATGTCCACTTAGAGAAAATATAGAGACCAGTGATCAGCTAAATAATATCGTATAAAAACAGTCAGCCACATCTAGAACATGGGACATTAACCAAGTATATAAGATCTTAATCACCAAATAGATGGTACTACATGAAACAAGATAGGCAGTGAGAACAGATGCAAGGGACCATCCTATTGTAAGAGAAAGAGATATAAAAAATCAAATCTACAGTCCTGAGTTTAATAAAAGTCTGTAAAACTGTTTTTGAAATTGAAAAAATATTTTAACCTGAAAGAATGTACTTTTTTTAATTGCTTAAGAGGGGATTCTTTTTTAATTTAATTTTTATTAAAGCATAAGCGTATATATTTATGGGGTATATGTGATGATTTGATATACAATGTGGAATGCTTAAATCAAATTGATTAACAAAATCATCACCTCAGGAAAAAAATATTTTTGGGACAATCTTGGAAATATGACTATGGTTTATGTATCAGATATTGCCAAGAAATTATTTACCTTGTCAATATCTGAAATGTAGTTTATAATCATATGAGTTGGTAATGGAATGGTTATTATATAAGAAAATACCTAATTTTTAAGCTACTATAGTATGTAGGAGTGTAATAACATAATATTTGGGTTTGCAAAATTTGTCACCAAAAAAAAATAAAAAAAATAAAATAATTTTATAATGTTTTGGTTTATACCAAAGCCAGGAGATAAACATGTGGGATATTCTTTGAATGAACCTGTCTTTTTTTCATGACATTTAAGATTTTCATAACACAATTTTTTTTTTTTTTAGAATGCAATGACAGCAGAATCTAAGTGGCACCTTGTAACTACAAAACTGCGGCCTTAGCAGGAGGTCAGAGAGACGCCCTTTAACACAGAGGCCACTGCCCTGCTGACAAAGCTGGCACCTTCCCCTGAAACTATTAATTTAAGACAGCGGAAAACGAGTGATTCACAGAGACCATAAAATACTCTTCAT
Source organism: Arctocebus calabarensis (assembly GCA_963573935.1). Taxonomy (NCBI): domain Eukaryota; kingdom Metazoa; phylum Chordata; class Mammalia; order Primates; family Lorisidae; genus Arctocebus; species Arctocebus calabarensis. The sequence continues at coordinate 36,459 of CAUYON010016899.1, forward strand.
CCTAAAAATTATATTACACAAGAATTTAGTTGGCTTTAATTCACTCATGAAATTGACCAGGAATGCAGAATGATGTTGAAGGATTTTTTGACTAAAAAATAAACAAAAACTGCAAGACCGAGTACAAATAGCAGACACCACTTATTCCTTAAAGCAACTCAGAAGTCCCTCAACCTCCAGGCTGGAAAGTAAGCTGGATATTTGTGCAGAACCCAGAAAAGCGTATGGCCCAACGTGCCTCAAGAAGTGTCCAAGGAGGAACAATTAATAGGAACAAACCTCCCAGAAGGCAGAGAAAGGGACCAGGAAGGTCAGACAATGGGCAAGAGAATTTATACTCCATGGCAGAGCCAGGAACTGCCACATAAGTTTAGCAAGAAATTTATTCTATTACCAGTAAAAAAGGAGTGATTTGTTCTGTCTGCACAAAGGGTTTACTATAGACTATGGTTGCTATGAATTTCTATTTTTCCGTTTTAGAAAGAAAAGCTTTGCCTGAAGTCCTCCTGCTCCTATTTCATATTGTTCATTAAACTGGAGGTAAGTAATATGTATTATCATATTATCCTCAGGTGAGCATGTCTCAAGGAATCACATTCAGACCCCACATAATGTACTGAACATGGCCCGAAGATGGAGGATGAGACTTGGGGGTTCCCTTTGAGGAGAAGGTTAGTAAATATACATTTTCATGAAGGACAGGTTCATCATGTTATGCAGGAGGCAGATATTCCTGATGTTATTGCTCTGGTTGGAATTTTATTTATATATTGATTTATTTTTTGCAGTTTTGGCTGGGGCCAGGCTTGCACCCCCCACTCCCGGTATATTCGGCCAGTGCCCTCCTTCTTGAGCCACAGGCGCCACCCATCTGGTTGGAATTTTAAAAGGGAGAGAAGGTAGCCAAAGAAATAGATGAATGCATTCTCTTGACCAGCTCACTAAAAACCTTTCCAATACCAGAGAGCTTTTAAAACTTATATTTTCCATCATTAGTAATCAGAAAAATGACACTTAACACAATAATGAAATATCACATTTCCCCTACTTTTGCAAAGTATCAGCAGGCAGCTAGGGATCACGGGCTCCTCGTGCACCGTTGCTGAGAATGCGGACTGCACACCATTTGCAGAGCAATCTGCCAACACTGAATTCGAATGACCTGTACGCACAACATCCAGGGCTCCAGTGACTCCCCTCCCAGATTCTCACACAGATCCACAATGGACTTGGCCGTGATGACTTGAAGGCAAGATTCATATAGAGCATGGGGAAGAGATTAGTTACATAAAATACACACCATCAAGTAACATGAAGCCCTTAGAAACAATCAATTAGCTTAGATGGGTACATGAAAATAAAGTGATCTTAAAAGGAATAGGGATTGATGAGAGATAATATATTTAAATTAAAAATATAAGCAAGACAAACAGAATACTCATTGTCCAAGAACAGCAGTAAGGATTCCCATTAAATACCTTCGAATGGTTATCTACGGGGAATGAAGAGATGGTAATTAAATAGTTTAAACAAATGATAATAATGTGCTATGAGGATTAGTTGCTACTGTTTTATTTGTAAAGCTATATTTCCAAGACGCCATTGTGGACTGGGTTCCAGGTGGGATTCGAGGTCCACAAGCAGGTGCTCTTGTGCACTGAGTCACAAGAGGAGTCAGACAGCAAGTTAGCTGGTCTTCTGTTGACTGGCATAGATCATGGCACAAGGGCAGAGGCAGGAGGGCGGCTACACCCTGCAGCTGTACAGAAGCTTCCTTTGCAAAGCAGCAGGTCCCTTATTCTAGGATGTGGTGGAAAACTATTTATGGATGCCAACCAATCTATAAGTAATCCATTAAACTTAATGAGTTCTTTCCAGCTTAAATTAGCTAGAGTGGATGGAGTTTACTGTCTATTAAGTAAGACCTCCAACAAATAAAAATACAGGGAGTTTGAAAACCATTTCCTTCTAGAGCGTTTCTCAGATTTTTTACAAGATAAATGTACTCAGCCCTAATATGAAGCTAATTTATAGCTTTCATATGAAGGCTAAAACCCAATTATAGCACAGGAATACAGGGAAAGGGGAAAGGATGGGGTGGGGAGGGGGGAGGATGAGTGGAGGGAGGGCAATTGGTGGGAACACACCTACGGTGCATCTTAGCAGGGTACTGGGGAAACTTATTAAATGTAGAGTATCAATGTCTTTATATAGTGATCAAGAAAATGCCATGAAGGCTATCTGTAACAGTACGATCAAAACATTTCTGAAT
>CAUYON010016900.1:0-10490 GCA_963573935.1 Arctocebus calabarensis
GCCTGTGGTCCCAGCTACTTGCGAGGCGGAGGCAGGAGACTCGCTTGAGCCCAGGGATTGGAGGTTGCTGTGAGCTGTGATGCCACGGCTCTCTCCAGGGTGACAGCTTGAGGCTCTGTCTCAAAAAAAAAAAAAAAAAAAAAAAGACCTAAATGTAAGACCTGAAACCATGAAACTCCGGAAGAAACCACGAGAGAAAACACTTCCAGACATTGATCTAGTTGAAGAATTTATGACTAAGACTTCAGAGGCAAATATAGCAACAATAAAAATAAATAAATGTGACTTAATTATTAAGTGTCTGCACAGCAAAGAATATAATCAATAGAATAAATAGACAACCTAAAGAGTGGGAGAAACACTTCGCAAACTATACATGTGAAAAAGGAGTAATATACACAATCTACAAAGACCTCAAGCAAATTAGTAAAGAAAGAACGAACTACTCCATCAAAAATTGGACAAAGTACATGAACAGAGTATTTTCAAAAGAAGATAGGCAGTTGGCAAATAACCACATGCGAAAATGCTCAGCATCTCTAACTATAAGGGAAACGAAAATTAAAACCACAATAACAGGCCACCTTAACCCTATCAGAATGGCCATTATGAAAAAACTGAAAAAAATTAGACATTGGTGAAAAGGGAATTACTATGTACTGTTGGTGGGACTGTAAATTAGTCCAACCTCTACACAAAACAGTATGGAGATTCTACCAAGAACTAAAAGTAGACCTACCACTTGATGCAGTAATGCCACTACTGAGTATCTACCCAAAGGAAGATAAATCATTACATCAAAAAGGCATCCATACTCAAATCTTTATTGCACTACAATCTAAGTGCCCATCAACTGCATGGCTGGATAAAGAAAGTAGATAGATAAACCTTTTTATGAATTCAGCAACTGTCAGGCACTCATACATACACTATATATACATATGTATATATGTATGTGTATTTATTTCTCTCTTTCACACACACACACACACACACAGGGTAAACATAAAGTTCCTGTGGAATTTACTATGCTAAACTATGTTCAATTGCATACAAACTTTATGTATACCCTGTGTGTCACACCAACCATAAGAAAGAATGCAATAATGTCATTTGCAGCAGCTTGGATAAAACTGGAGAACATTTTCCTGAGCGAATTATCCCAGGAAAGGAAAAACAAATGCCACGTGTTCTTCCTCATAAGGAGAGCTAACAATGACGGCACATAACCATAGAGCTGTGTAAAAGATGTTGAAACCTAGGAAGGGGGAAGCATGGGAATTGAGGAGGGATCCTAATTTACACACCAGGCACAATGTGCACTATTGTGTTGACAGGCAAACTGAAAGCTTTGATTCCAACATTATACAATCCATCCATGTAACAAGAACATGTTTAACCCTATATTTTAAAAAAATACTAAAAAAAAAAAGAAATATTGGATGTTAGTTAGTGCCTTTGAGTGAGCAAGGATGTGAATGCTATCAAATGAGGCAGAGCCAAACTCTGGTGCTTCCTTAATTCTCACGAAGAGCTTAGATTTCATGTAAGTCAACATGGGCAAGTCAGAAAAAGGTGTTAAGGAGTGTATTATAATTGTAATTGTATTTGTAATTTTTAAACAGAAACTATATTTTGTATGTAAACAACCAATAGTTGTTTTAGGAAGTGGTCTGGAAATTCATATTGTGAGGTGTTGAACCAGTTGAAGGTTTATAGCAAGAAAGAGAGCAAGTTTAAGAATATGTCAGAGATGATTTGTGTGTGTGTGGAGTAGAAAAATAAATTAGTAGGTATAAGTAATATAAATCAAAGAAAAATAAAACTATAAGTATATAGATATATATATATACAAAATAAAAAAGTTTATATATGTGAACTATGTATTTCCTTGCCTTTCTTTTTAACATATACTACGCATTTATTTAAACTTGGCAAGAAGTTTTAATAAAGTGTACCCTTTGCAAAAGTATAATGGCAGAGAGTGCGATTACTCAATTTGGGGAACATTTGAAAATAAAAGTTAACATATTTTCCAACAAAAGTAGATAAGTTATTAAAGAAACACGATTTCCTCAAGCAGGAGTTGGAAATTAAGACCCCTGGGATAGACCAACCATGTCAATTACATGTTCATCTTATTAGTCTTTAGTTTTTGGCACTATTTGGGAGAATTTCTCTATTGCTAACAATATTTTATTGCAATGTCCTCAAAGCTGGTTCCGATGTATAATCACACTTGTATATTTGCCATGAACATTATACAACAAAGCTTTGAAAGCCACAATACCCTAATATAAAGGACAAATTTCAAGTCTTAGATCAAAATTTTTTATTATACTCTATATTCCTTTGTGAATTGAAAAATGAATCAATTTTCTTCTAGAATTGTTCTCAAGCACAGGAGAAAATTCTAAAAATTTCTTTTGGTTGTTTGGGATATATTTATAATTTCTTTTTGATTTTCTTAAAGTACAACAACAAGATATTAACGTTTATTATCTTTAATTTAAAAAATGGTTTGCAAATTAATCACATAAATACATAGGTGAATCTGTTTAAAACTTCACTGATTAATAAAAAAGAGTTAATGAGTATTTGATATAAGAGAGGATTATTTTCTAGAAAAATACAAGAGAAATTTGGGGGGAATCATAGAAGTTATTGTTATCATTATTTTGATGGTGGTCTACAGGACTGTATATTTTAGTCAAACTCATAAATTTGTAGAATAAGCCAGCTATTACAGTCGAAGATCCATCGTTGATCCCTTCTCCACACTAACCACCTCCTTGGGTTGACCTAATTTTCATAGATCAGACATGCCCACCCTGTACATTTTGGTACAGTAGGCCTAGTTCCTTGAGGTAACCACCTCTGAATGTTCACCACTTTGGTATGGTCCCTTGGGTTGTCCACTTACAGAGGTTCTACTGTATTTGTATTTATGTCTCATTATATATGATTAAAAGTATAGTCATTTTTCCAACAAGATGAATATTATCATAGGTTATATTCAATGCTTATCATAGGTAATATTTATTTTGATAATATTTATATGAATTTCTAATAAATATATGACGAAGAAACTCTTATCAATTTCAAAATTCACCCTCTAGTAAAATGAGGCAGACTTTTTTTTTTTTCTTTTTGTAGAGACAAAGTCTCACTTTATCACCTACAGTAGAGTGCCGTGGCATCATACAGCTCACAGCAACCTCCAACTCTTGGGCTTAGGTGATTTTCTTGCCTCAGCCTCCCAAGCACATGGGACTACAGGCGCCAGCCACATGCTTGGCTATTTTTTTTGCTTTTTTTTTTTTGCAGTTCAGCCGAGGCCGAGTTTGAACCTGCCACTACTCACTGAGCCACAGTGTTTATTATTGTGTTTTTTTTTTTTGAGGCAAATTTTTAAAACGTTCTTAAGTATACAATACCCACCTTTGTTGAGGTTGTGAGGAAATAAATATTTCTGTTGGAAATATAAATTCATAGCACCATTTTAAACAGAAATTTCACGATTTTAATTAAAAATGCATACTTAAATAATTTTGTTTTTATAAACTATTACTGAAATTTTTGGATGTCCAATAAAAAATATGCAGAGACGTGATCTTGTGAACCCTTTTATATTATGTAGTTATCAATACATAAGAAATTTATAGCATGAATAAAGCATTCATAGTTATTTTTAAAGTAAGTCATAGATTCTGCCAATACTGTAGTAGAGTCGTGTGGCTGCCATAACAAACGACCATAAGCTTATTTGTTTAAAACAACAGAAAATTATTCTCTCACAGTCTTGGAGGCCACAAGTGCAAAGCAAATATCAGTGGGCCAAAGTCAGGGTCTCAGAAGATGCGTACTAGTCTAGATTCTAGATTCTGGGGGCCAGCTTTTGGCCTTCCTTAGCTTGTGACTGCATCACTGCAATCTTGAAAGGCAGTGTATTCAAACATGTCTGCTATTCTTGTCATGGCCTTCTCCCCTTTCTGTGTCAAGTTTCCTCTGTTTCATGTTTCATGTTCCTCTGTTTCATGTGAGTGTATTTAGGGATCACCTAGATCAACCAGAAGAATTTCCCCACCTCACAATCCTTATTTTAAGCCTGGCACAGTGCCTGCCACCTCTTGTCCCAGCTTTCTACAGGCTGAGGCAGGAAGATAGTTTGAGTCCAGCTTGGAAAACAGACTCTCATCTAAAAAAAAAAAACCCTTCATTTCTCAGATTCTCAACATATACTACATGTAACATACGAATATACAGAGGGTGCCAAAAATGTACACACATCTTAAGAAAGGAAATAACTTAATATTGTCAGAACATATACTAATAAAATAAGATTAATACAACTCAGATTTTAGCACATCTTATAATGGTAGAAGTCAAATGTGACTTGGGTACTATTATTTCCTTTCTTAAGATGTTTTTTTGGCACCTTCAGCATATATCTTATATTTATATTCATCTATCTTTCTATCAATCATGCAACTGTCTGAATGTCTTCTTGAAAAAGCAATGGGGCTATGGCTACTGTGACTTAAATTTTGGGACATATACTCATTCAAAAACATCTAAACAACTTTAGAGATACCAATAGATTTGATACTTATGGGCTAATTTATTTAATACCTAAACGTGTCCTCATTTACCCAGACAATTGTATCATAGCAAATTGCATAGCCTTTCCCAATTCTTGGTAAGGAGAATGATATTAAACTAACCCAATATACATATTTACATGTACATATTTGTGCATGTGTATATATAAACATGGACTATATTAAAGACAGGGATTGATGGATAAGCATGAGCATCTGTTAAAATTCCAAATATGCAGTGTTTCTCTGTTATTCTTCCTTATTTTATGTTTTATTCTCCAACGATTTTCTCTAACCTCACTAAGATTATACAAAAATATATGGTGAATTGATTCCTGCTAAATGGAAAATATTTATATATTTGTTCCCTGTAGAGTATTTAGTATATTATTTACAATTTAATAGAGGATAAGAAAACGTGGATAAAGCTGTGTGAGCCTAATGGTGGTCCTTTAGATAATATGACAGGTGTAAAGATGTTTTAAAGTAGAGGAGGCAGATAGCTTGCTGGCACCTTTCAATTAAGTAGTCCTTTTTTTTTTTTGCTACATACATTTTTTATTTATTAATTTTCAAAATATTAAGGGGGCACAATTTTTTTTACATGCATTGCTTTTTGTAATGGCTATGATCGTGTCCATCATCCAAATGCCGTTCATTGCTTCCACTGGGTAGGTTTCAGTTCCTCCCCTCCTCCCTTTCCCCTCTGCTTGATTTCTACTGAGTTTCTACTGAGTTTGACTCCCCTCTGCTCACATGTTAGTTCTGATTTAATAACAAGTACCTGTAGTGTTTGTCTTCCCATTTTTTAGAAAATTCAGGAGAATGGTCTTCAGTTTCATCCAAATTGTTGCAAAAGGCACTAATTCACTCTCTTATGGCTGAGTAGTAGGGCTCTGTATACATAGCAGCCTTGTAAGCAGCCAAGGGCAGAGCTCCGCATGCCATGCTCCCCTCCCTCCCCCACTCTCCTCCAGTAACTAGGAAAATAGGCTTTCATGAAAGTTAGGGACCTGGGGCACAGCGGGAGGGGAGCAGTGGTGATCACAAGAAGGAGCAGCCCCATCTGTATTTATAGTCACCAGCCACTCTCTGCCACTGGCACCTGCACTTTGCCCACTTTCTTCACCTTGGTCCCATTTATTGAAAAGTTGTCTTTTTCTGAAACTGGTCCCTGGTGCCAAAAAGTTTAGGGACTGTTGGCATTGACAGATACCATACTTTATTAATCCATTTATGAATTAATGGGCACTAAGATCCTTTCCATATTTTTACAATTGTGAATTGTGCTGCAATGAAGATTGGAGTATAGGTGTCTTTTTGATAAAATTACTTTTTCCTTTTGTGTAGATACCCAGTAGTGAATAGCTGGTTTGAGTGGTAGGTCCACTTTTAGTTCTTTGAGGAATCTCCACCCTGTTTTCATAGAGGTTGTACTAATTTCCAGTCTTACCAACAGTGTGTAAGAATTTCTCTCTCCACATTTGCGCCAGCATCTACTGCTTTTGGACTTTTTTATTAAAGGCCTTTCTAACAGGGGTAAGGTGATATTTACTTGTGGTTTTAATTTGCATTTTCCCTGATGATTAGTGATATTGAGGATTCTTTCATATGTTATAGGGTATTCATCTATCTTCTTTAGAAAAGCTTCTGTTCATCTCTTTTGCCTATTTTTAAGAATGCTGTTTGTTTGTTTTCTTGCTAAAGTATTTGAATTCTTTATGGATTCTGGATATTATCCCTTTTTTTGGACGTATAGTTTACAAATATTTTTTCCATTCATTAGGTTGTCTATTTATTCTGTTAATTATCTTTGTTAAGTATAACAAACTTACAATTTCTCGATAACAACGAACTTTCTCTGTGATAAAGTTTCAGAAACTCATATAAGATACTCTAAACTAGGATTGTGATTCCTTGAGTTGCTTTCTTTTGCGGCCAATAATAGAAGTCCTGCCACATTCAGAGGGCTAGAATTTCCTTTCAAGGCATGGTCCACAATTTGATCAAGCATAAAAAAACAAAAACAAAAAAACCATCATTTCCTTTATTTAATGTTTTCTTAAGTAGAAAACAAATCAGAATGATAACCCACTACTATATCATAGTTATAAAACCCAAGTATCCTCATTCCTCTTCAGCCCATTACTCCTTCATCTATTCAGGTTTTCATTGCTTTACCTTGATCGTTGTTGCAGTATTTTTAAATTAAATCCTAAAAGTGAGTAAAAATGTTATGCCCTATTATTCTAAGTATATTATCAATTTCTTTATTGTCTCTTTATATCCAATAACCAATCTCCTGACTCCTACCTTCAAGGTGAATTTCCCTGAGCTTTGGTAAAATATAATTGAAAACAACTTTATATGTTTACCACATGAAATGATAAATTGTGATTTATACTTTGTAAGATGATTACATCAATAAGTTATCAAATCCATCACCTCACACATTTATCAGTATTTTTGTGATGAGAAACTTTATAACTACCAGGTGAACTTTTGAGTGTACAGATGAAAACTCACTCATGCGTCTTCTTCTCTCTTTACTTGTCTGCAGGGGGGCAGATTTGCACAGTGTCAAAAGCACTCTAACCTGAATTTTCCAGAAAAAGCGCTTACCACTCCTATGCCTTCTGTGCAGCACCAACTGGCAGAAGATTTCTCCCTGTCGTCTTCCTGGTGGCTACACCCATCTCACGCCTCCTTTTCAGTTCATCACCCCTCTCTTCCACCACTAGGAAAACTGAGTTTCTAGTAAATTTCCACATCACCAAAGCTGTAATATAAAGCCTCCCTAAATCCCTTGAATTCCCAAGGCATATTGAATATGCATTTGAGCAAGTATGCCTATAAATATTTTGCCATTTTCATTAAAAATCCTAAATACTAGTTTCTAGATTCACTGAAGAATATACTATAAACCTTCAATTTTCTCAACCCTAGTAAGAATGACAGGTTTCAGGCTGATGTATGTGTCCTGGTTCACTGATTGCAAATAGTCCTAATTTTTTGAAAGGAAGTCACTATGGTTCAGTGTCCATACAGAAGATCAATGACATCTTTGATTCCTTACAAGTACCCATGACTCCTTCCATTGCTGAGTTCAGATGTTACTTTCCTCACCCTCTTTTCTAAGTATCACAATAAATTTGCTAATCATTGACAAGTGGCAGTTATACAGTCTGCCACTGATGGAGTTTTATGTGTTTCTTCAATCATTTCTCAAACCCTTTTTCTTTACTGTGCAGAACTACTTCAGCCAACCTTTTAGGTACAATTGATGAATACTAGTGCTCTGCCCTGAAATATGGCCAACCCAGGAAAGCTATATATATAGAGAGAGTGGTGTTGGGCTTTCTGTGTTGGAGAAATGGCTGTGCTCTGTACTTCTTTCTGATGAGAATTTTTTTCCATTGACTATTATTCACTGATGAAGTAAGGACATTGCTGAAGAAGAAGTGAAAAATCTCTGCTGAAAGTCAGGTCGGGCATCTGTAGAGCTACACAGTTTTAACTTTGTTTAAATAGCTTTGTAGAATCAAGGATCACAGACATAATATTTTAGAACTTTTTAGAAAACATTAAGATGAAAGACATAAAATGAGGTACAATTATTATTCTCTATCTAGTTTAAGAAGCAGAGCATTTTCTAAACTGTAAGCCAATGCGTACTTTGTATTATACTCTCACGTAGCTTCTACCATCTCTCTAATCTATGTAAGTGATCAAGTTGAATTTAGTGTTTATTTATAAGTATCAAAATTTTACTATATGTAAATGTGTTTTAAATGATATGTGGGGCAGATTATGTGTTCTGTGTGTTCACATGGCCTAAACATGTAAATAATTTTCTTACTTTATTTGCTTAAATATGTTTCCATGAGCTTGATTAATCTTGCATATAGCTTCTTGTTCAATGTTGAGTTAATAGTTGATTGTGTGGTTATCATACAAAACTGAAATCTTGGTTATTTCTAATCTCTTACTATTGTGCACAATACTGTGAAAAATAATCCAGACTGTATATTATGGGGGTATTTCTACAAAATTACCTGCTTACCATATACATAAAAGTTGAATTATTATGCGCAGAGTATATGAATGTTTAATTTTAATAAGCATCATAAAACCTCTCTCATATCATAGTAGTATGAAATATTCATCAGAATAAAACCCTAAAACTAATTAATAAACTTAGAAAGGGTAAATGATATAAAAAATTATAGAAAAGCAATAGTGAATCCATATGCAATCAATGAATAATTAGAAAAGACATAATGATAATACATTAATCCAGCAATAACAAGTACAAATCAAGGAGATAAACACAGAATATATATGTGTGTATGCACCCTCATATATACCAAAAATAAAACACTGATTTAAAAAATCTTAAAAAAAAGTGGTGAGACGTAGTATGTTCCACCCTCATATATACCAAAAATAAAACACTGATTTAAAAAATCTTAAATAAATGGTGAGATGTAGTATGTTCCACCCTCATATATACCAAAAATAAAACCCTGATTTAAAAAATCTTAAATAAATGGTGAGACGTAGTACGTTCACAGATGGGGAATCTCAAAGTTATGTGTTATTAAGATACCAATTCTTCTCAAATTGATCCATAGATTTAACACACTTATAATCAAACAGCTGGAATAATTTATTGTAAACACATGTAAGGAAATCCAAACTATATCCACGGAACAGAATATGGTCTAGAAATAGACCTACACAATTATGGCTAATTTAATTTCTGACAAAATTACAAAAGTATTTAATTCAAAAAGTGTGATATTTTCATTAAGTGGTATTAGAGAAACTTAAAATTAACATATAATAAAAGAATCTGGACATAAAATTCACAATTTATATAAAATTAAAAAATGGGTTGTAGACCTAAATATAAACTGTGAAATCACACCATTTAGAAAAGAAAATATAGAAAAAATACCTTTATGGACAGGAATTTGACAAATAATTCTTAACTATAACTCTAAAAGCATATCAACAAAGAGGAAAAGTGAATTTAGTCAATGAATGAAAGGATGAGCTTAATATTTGCAGTAAATTGTATATCTGACAAAGGATATGTGTACAAAATATATTGAAATCCTGCCCCCCAAAATTAAGAATAGCTATAAGCCAGTGTTTAAAAGGAGGACAATTCTTGAGTATATACTTTGCCAAAGAGCACATACATCTAGCAAATGAAACATGTAAGTGCTTGATAACATTACCAAAGAGACATGAAAATCAAATACAAAATATGACACTACTACCCATCTATTGGGATCGGCAAAATAAACGTTAACAGTACTGACTATTCCAGCTCTTAACAAAGATGTAGAGTAACTGGGACACTCATATATTATCAGCAGAAATAAAAAAGGTACAACTACTGTGGGAAACAACTGGAAAGTTCTTGTAAACCTAAGTATACACTTAGCATCTAACCCAGCAATCACTTTATAGGTTTTATACTAGAGAGATTAAAAAAAAAAAAAACTTATTTTCACTCTGAAATAGGCACACAACTGCTGATGGCAGTTTCATTCTTCATTGCTTGACAATGGAAAGTACTCATAGTTTTCAATAAATTTAATCTTTGTCTTTAAGTGAATTTATTAAAAAATGTGGCATATCTTCAGAATGGAAGCTACTCAGCCCTAATATAAGTAATGAACTATTAATATATGCAACGACTTGAATGAATCTCAAAAATATTATACTGAAAGAAGCCAATCTTTTTTTTTTTAATAATTTTATTGAATCATAATTATGTACATTGGTGCAATCACAGGGCACGATTCATATACATTCAGAAATATTTTGATCATACTGTTACAGATATCCTTCATGGCATTTCCTTGATCACTATAT
>CAUYON010016902.1:0-22102 GCA_963573935.1 Arctocebus calabarensis
GCCATTTTTTGGTTGCAGCCATCATTGTTGTTTGGCGGGCCCAGGCTGGATTCGAACCCTCCAGCTCAGGTGTACATGGCTGGCGCCTTAGCCCGTTGAACCAAAGGAGCCAAGCCAGAGCAGTAAAGACAAATCACACAAATGGATATGATTGTCATTTTTATAAACTAGTAAGCTACCAAGTACTATGAGAAGGCCTCTGAACACTTGCTGAATACACAATTGCAAAGGTAGTTCTATTTTAGTTGTACTCAGCTGCTCTTCAGTCTCCTAAAATCCAAGTTGGACTTTGTAAATGCAAAGAAATGTCTCATATTAAATGAAATGCTTCTTGTAATCATTTTCAACTTTTCATAGGGAAAATCTTTTTGAAATCTAAATAACTGACCAGCTCTCCCCTTGAGATCTATTTCAGAAAAGGGATAAAAGATGTTTCTTTCAGGGCAGTGCCTGTGGCTCAAAGGAGCAGGGCACTGGCCCCATATGCCAGAGGTGGTGGGTTCAAATCCAGCCCCGGCCAAAAACTGCCAAAAAAAAAAAAAAAAATGTTTCTTTCAGGGGGATGCTTAGCAGCAGGACTGAATGGGAAAATTGTTCAGCTTTCTAACTACTCCTGAGTCAGGTTTTCAGAGGATGACATCTTTAATTTAACATCAGGAATATTTACATTTAGATGCATATATTGGAAGACACACCTCATATTGAAAAGAAATTAATGTTGAATTATACAGTACTTTGTTTCTTTGTGTTAGAAATTCCTATGTTTAGTTCGTTGACTACTTCTGTTGCTCATGGTCATTTTGATTTTGTTTTCCAGAATGTTGGTGACTTGGTTTATTATTGATTGCATACTTAAAAATATCTCTAGCTACTCTTGCATTTTATCTAAAAGGGAAAAATAAAATTGTAAAGCCATTAAAAATCTATATCTTAAATCTATAATTATTATTTTAGTTTCTAGATTTAATGCCTATACTTTGAATAAAAAAATTTTAAGCAGATACTAATTAGAGTTCTGAGACAGTGCTATATATTTACAGTTTAAAATGATTACTTAAGGTTAGGATGAAATATTTATGATAACCTAATATATTTTGTTTTTAATTAGGTATATTACTAAAAAATATTTTATCCACCCCATTTAAGAAAATGAAGAAATAAAAGGAAATGATGTAATATAACTAGTATTTTGAAATGACAAAGGAATTTTTTCCCCCAGAAGTCCTAGTACTTCCTTTGCAGCAGTGTTTCTTGTTGGAGCCCATATAGCCTATGGCTAGGAGGAGGGAGTTATAAGAAATACCTGTACAGCTCAATGATGGAACACCTGGGTGGAAAGGGCGTGGAGAGGGATTTAGCTCTCCTAATAAGCGTGAGAGCTCATGAGATGAGAGCAGTGGTGAATTGGCAGTCTCTACACCTGTGGTGTTGAGAGGCACGAGATCAGCCTTATATTAGGCTGGAGGAGAAGGCAGTCAAGGAGATTGCGCATTCTATCACGGACCCGCTTACTCTGTCTCCTCTCCTGCCTGCAGAACGCCAGCACGGTATCTCTCTGCTGAAGATTACTAAGCTGAACTAAAGACTAAGATCTTTCCAAGAAGGCTGCTTTACTCTCTCTAAGACTCACACTCTTTTTCTCTCTCTCTCTCTCTCTCTCTCCAGCTAAAGTAGATAGCCCTTAGGCACCTACGAGAAACTGAACTTGAGCAAGGTAGCTTAGCGGTCCACGTCTGGAACCTGGTTAAGCTGGGCCGGAGACCTGGCCTGTCCTGGGCCCTGGGCAAGAAATGTCAGAAGTGACATGTGACAGTTTCTAAGTTATATTTCAATTCTCAGGTACACAAAAGATGATTTTTGAGAGTATATTGGTTTTTTAACAGACAATTGAAATTATTTAAAAAACCCCAATTGTTCAGTGTTCATTAACACTTAAGAATTTTCAGATAAAGCTTTAAAATAACTGTAACTGTTGGTTAAAAAGTCAGGTTTTATTTTCTTTATAAAATTCTCTGCGTATGGCTCAAATTGTACTTGATTCTGAATTTTCTTGTTTTGAAAATCCAGAAAGCTTTATGAAGAAATACTAAGAAAATGTTTAGTTTATTCTTCTTTCCCAGAAAGGCTTTATTTACCTGTTTCACTTGATTGTCTATTTCTGAAAGCTTTTGTATATGATTCTGTTTTAGGATTTGAAGATGAATTTTTATAGATGATTGATGTGTTTTGCTCAGTTTAGTTTTGACTAATTTTTTCTTTTTTATGGTCAATGTATTTACCTTTATAATTCAAGGAAAAGGCAGCATTTATGAGTCATTTCATGTGCTTTCTTCTGTGTAAAGTTCAGTTTTTATCACTGAAACTTGTAAGCGACTGAGGTGCTTCTGTTTATATTTCCACTGTGTGTGCTGGATAGTCCTTGGCTTTCATTAGTTAGAAAGCAGCAAGTTTTTTTTTTTTTCTTTTTTTTTTGTAGTGTTTGGAGGAGGCTGGCTTTAAACCCACCACCTCGGCCGGCCGTATGGGGCCGGGGCCCTACTCCTTTGAGCCACAGGTGCTGCCCAGCAAGTTTTTTTTTTTTTTTTTGGTAGAACATAGCCTCAAATATTTCTTTACTAAAAGAAGCAAGTTTTTTCTGTGGAAGTTTGAATCCATATTACCAGTTTATTATAAGGGACAAAACTGAAACAGTCAAATGGAAATGATGCATAGGGCAAGGTATGGGGGAAGGGAGTGCGTGGAGCTTCCCTGCCCTCTTGAGTGTGACACCTTCCCAGCACCTGCATGTGTTCAACCCAGAAGCTCCTTGATTTTTTCTGATATTTTTTAGGTTATAGCACCAATGTACAAATGACATTGACTAGTATGTACACATATTGAGCCAAATTACAGAAATTGAAAAGTACTAGTAAAAGGAATTTGAGGAGATTAAAAAACCCAAACTAGAAAGAACCATTTTCTTAGGGTATTATTACAAAAAATGAGTCAAGGCGAGTAAGGAAAGTTATAATAGTAGTTGAATTTCTGGTACTATTTGATCATCATTTTACTGTTTTCTCTCTCTGAGTGTGTATGTGTGTGTTGTATGTTCTGTAAATGTTCTCATCCCTAGTACCTTGGCAATATGCCATGTTGTTTTGGTTTCTGTTGCCTTGTAGTATGATTTGAAGTTAGATAATGTATTATCTCCAGATTTGTTCTCTTTGCTTAGGGTTGCTTTGGTTATTTGTGCTCTTTCTGTTTGCACATGAATTTTAACACTGTTTTTCCTCATTCAGTGAAAAAATCACATTGATATATATAATTTAATTTCTATTTTATATATATATATTTTTGAGACTGTTTTACTGTGTCGCCCTCGGTAGAGTGCAGCCTCAAACTCTTGGGTTTAAGCGATTCTCTTACCTCAGCCTCCCAAGTAGCTGGGACTACAGGCACCTGCCACAATGCCCAGCTATTTTTTTTGTTGTTGCAGTTGTCATCGTTGTTTAGTTGGTTTGAACCCAACAACTTTGGTGTATGTGGCTGGTGCCGTAACCACTGTGCTACAGGTGCTGGGCTGATGTGATTAATTTTCATCAACCACATACAATTGCTTTAATGATTTTTGGTATTTTGATAGGAATTACTTTCAATCTGTAGATTACTTTTGCCAGTATGGACATTTTAACAATATTGAGTGTTCTGATCTATGAACATGGGTTGGATGCTTTTCCATTTGTTTGTTTCATCTGTGATTATTTATTTATTTGCAGTTTTTGGCCGGGGCTGGGTTTGAACCCATCACCTGTGGCATATGGGGCCGGCGCCCTACTCACTGAGCCACAGGCGCCGCCCACATCTGTGATTTTTTAAATCCGTGTTTTGTAGTTCTCCTTGTAGAGGTTACTCACCTCCTTGGTTAGGTATATTGCTAAGTTATTATTTTAATTTTTTGCAGTTTTTTGAAAATGGGATTGAGTTCCTGATTTGATTCTCAGCTTGGTTGTTATTAGTGTATAGAAATGCTACTGATTTGTATGGATTGATTTTGTAAGCTCAGATTTTACCAAATTCATATGGTTTTAGGAGTTGTTAGAGTTTTCTAGGTGGAATATCATATTGGTGGCAAACAGGGATCCACTTTTCCAATTTGGATGCCTTTATTTCTTTCTCTTGCTTGATTGCGTTGGCTAGGACTTCTATGTTGAATAGAAGTGGTGAAAGTGGGCATATTTGTCTTGCTCCAGTTCTTATGGGAAATGCTTTCAGCTTTTCTCCATTCAGTATGATTTGGCTATGAATTTGTTATACACGTATAGGGCTTTTATTATTTTGAGGACCTTCTATGCCTAGTTTATTGAGAGCTTTTATCATGAAGAGATGCTGGATTTTTATCGACTGCTTTGTCTGCATCTGTTGATATGATCATATGGTTTTTGTTTTTAAATTTGCTTATATGATGAATCACATTTATTGACTTGTTTATATTGAATCATCTTCGCATTCTTGGGATAAAACCCACTTGATCATGGTGAGTTATCTTTTTGATGTATATTGGATTTGATTTGTTAGTAGTATTATGTTTGGTTGAGAATTTTTGCATCTGTGTTCATTAAGGATATTGTAATTTTTCTTTTTTGTTGTGTCCTTTCCTGGATTTGGTATGAGGGTAGTACTGGCTTTTTAGGATGATTCCCTCTTTTTTGATGTTACGGAACCAGTTTCAGTATCATTGGTGCCAGTGCTTTGTAGGTTTGGTAGAATGTGGCTGTGAATCTATCTGATCCTGGCTGTTGTTTTTGTTGTTGGGAGGTTTCTTATCACTGATTCAATCTTGCTGTTCATTATTGGTATGTTTGTGATTTCGGTTTCTTCCTGATTTAGGCTTAGAAAACTGTATGTTTCCAAAAATTTATCCATTTCCTCTAGATTTTCTAGTTTGTGTGCATAGTGGTGTTTGTAATAGTTTAAGATGTTCTTTTGTATTTCTGTGACATGAATTGTAATGTCTCCTTTTTCCTTTCTGATTAAGCTTATTTGAATTTTCTCCCTTTTCTTGGTTAATCTAGTTAGTGGTCTATCAATTTTGCTATTTAGTAATTTTTTTCCTGTTTTTTTTTTTTTTTTGATTTTTGAGGTAGAGTCTTAGTTGCCTTTGATAGAGCGCTGTGGCGTCAAAGCTCATAGCATGCTCAAACTCTTGGGCTTAAGTGACCCTCTTGTCTCAGCCTCCTGAGTAGCTGGGACGACAGGCGCCTGTCACAACACCTGGCTGTTTTCTTGTCCTTTTTTATTTAGAGACAGGGTCTCGCTCTTGCTCAGGGTAGCAGAATGGTCTGGAACTGCTGAGTTCGGGCAAGCCACCCACCTTGACTTCCCAGAGTGTCAGGATTACAGGTGTGAGCCTAGGGCTATGTAGTAAGTTTTGAAATTGGAAAATGTGAGTCTTCTGCCTTTTTTGAAATTGTTTTGGCTATTTTGAGCCCCTTGCAATTTGGTATGAATTTGAGGATTTGCTTTTTTGTTTCTGTAAAAAAAGGCTGTTGGAATTTTGCTAGGGCTTGTGATTATCTTTATTAAGAAAATTCAGTTGAGGATGTTTCCTAACTTTCTTTCCAGTTATGTTTACCCATATGAGTAGTTATTGCTGGTTGGTGTAAGCAGAAGTAATGTGTGATGCACACTATGTGTAGAAGCTTCATTAAAAGGGGGGTTTTCTTCCACTTTATTCACTTCTGTTATACACAACACATGTGATGTCTTCAGAGGTTAGACTGTGATGATGAGGACCAGAGAGCTATGTTCCAAAGATGGCAAAGCAGTGACTTGGAGGCATCCTGGATTCCTTGTTAAACTATTGTTAAACTTTGTTAAACTATTTTACCAGCCCTAGACTGTCAGACTTCTTTTACTTGAAAGAGAAAGACATTTTGGTTTTGTTTAAACCAAGGTTAAGTGGAGTTTTCTACTAGATAGAACTAAACTTACTCTTGGTTGAGATACACTTTTCCTACTGTATTAACATGGTTATCTCTTCTTCGTGTATAATGTGTGAGGGTGGTAAGGAAGGTAATATATTGCCAGAATTGTTGGAACTGTACTTAATTAAAACTTTTTCTATTTTATATATGTGAACTATGAATTGACTTTAAAAGTATCATTCCTTAGTATCTAATACTAAAATGTTCCTTAACTTAAATAGCTCTTACTTATTTTTAAAAAGCAGAAAAAATTTTTACTAGTATAATACAGTAGATTTATCATTTTTTGCTGATCCATTGAATAATTTTTATGTACATATTTTGTTTTCTACATAAGAACATTTCTGGTATTTTTTTCTTAACATAAGGTAGACTTTGTATAAGTTAATGAATTTCTTTTTTAATTTCAAAATATTAAGGGGGTACAAATGTGTTTGTTACGTTGATACCTTTTATAATGCCTGAGTCAGGGCTGTTGGTGTGCCCATCACTTGAATAGTGTTTATTGTACCTATTAGGTAGGTTTTTTTCCCCCGCTACTTTCTCCCCTACCCCTTCTTGATTTCCAATGACTTTTACTCCCCTCTGTGCCCATTGATTAGTCCCAATTTATTAGAGAGTACATGTAGTATTTGGTTTTCCATTCCTGGATACTTCACTTAGGATAATGTCTACAGTTCTACCCATATTGCTGCAAAGGACATTGACTCATTTCTTTTTTTAGCTGAGTAGATTTTGTTAATCCACTCATGAATTGATGGACACTCAGATTCCACATCTTTACAGTCGTGAATCGTTCTACTGTTTGTTTGCTGCAATAAACATTTGAATGTAGGTGTCTTTTGGATAAAATGACTTCTTTTCCTTTGGGTAGGTACTCAGTAGTGGGATTGCTAGATTGAATGGTAGGTCTACTTTTAGTTCTTTGAGAAATCTCCATACGGTTTTCCATAGAAGTTGTACTAATTTGCAGTCCCTCTAACCATGTGACATCCCAAAACAGAAACGAAGAACGTCAGCTAAGAATAAGGGAAGTTTTACTGGCTAACCTATAGAGAGCAAAGGTAGGGTAAGCTTCTGGGTTTAGTGGCTCAGCAGTTTTATCAAACATCCAGGATCTTTCGGTCTCACTGCTGCTGTAAGTGTAGACTTCTTTTTAAAACGTTTTCCTTCAAGGTTATATGATGCTACTGGAGCTTTCTTGTTCAGTTGGGGGGGGCATGATGAAGAGCGAGGGTAAGGGAGGGAGGAGATGTTTCTGTAGCCTTCTTAAAAAGAACAAGACTTTCCCTTTTATGGATACTCCCAGATAATCTCTCCTTCATTCTCAGTGGTCAGAATTAGGTGTCACATCTATTCCTGAACTAGTTGTTGCATGGGTAGTGCTGAGATTATTGAGGTGTATGGACTGTGTGAGGAAGTGTAGCCATCTTAACAAAATTAGGGTTCTGTTTGGGAAGAAATGTATTCTGGATAGATCACAAGTAGTCTCCACTAGAATTGGCAATATGGCTTACAGTTTATTCATAGCCTTTCTTTTTTTTTTTTTTTTTTTTTGAGACAGAGCCTCAAGCTGTCACCCTGGATGGAGTGCCGTAGCATCATAGCTCACAGCAACCTCCAATTCCTGGGCTCAAGCGAGTCTCTTGCCTCTGCCTCCCAAGTAGCTGGGACTACAGGCACCCACCACAACGCCCGGCCTTTTTTTGGTTGCAGCCGTCATTGCTGTTTGGTGGGCCCGGGCTGGATTCGAACCTGCCAGCTAGATGTACATGGCTGGCGCCTTAGCCCATTGAGCCACAGGCGCCGAGCCATATTCATAGCCTTTCAAAGGAATTATTAGTGCTACATTAAGCTTTTATTTGCCTTTTCCCAGACTGCCTCTCACTAACATCTTCTCTGGTATGTACTTTTGATTTAGGGATTCTGAACCAGTGTTTGTGTGTGAAATAGAAAAAAGGATCCATTACAGATATCTATAATTACATTTTAATTTTAAAATTGAAAATGGTTATTAAGATGATACTTTTCTTAGCTAGGACATCCTTTGTTGGCTTGTTCTCCCTCTGAGTGCCTATAAAATTTGTTTATAGGGCTCATATGGCAAGCAATATGAATCTTGGGTATTATCTTTTTATGTATATCATACCAGGATCATCTCTCACTTGTATGGCAGAGCACAAATAAATTCCAGTATATCTTTAATTTTAATCATACCTGCAGAAGATATGGTTATAAGGTCTGTTTAATAAATATTTATTAATATTCAATTCAATAAACATTTATTATGCACAATAAACATTATGTATGTAATGGAGTATAGAAACAGTAAAGATGAACAATATGTGGTTTCTGCCCCCCTGGAATTAAATGTAATAAAGGAGGCAGAGGATAGAGATTACTTTTGGTAAGGAGAGTGGGTTAGTGGAAAAATGTCCATCATGGGAGGTGACATTAGAGCCTCTTAGGAAGATAGTGTTTAATGAAATGGAGATGGAAGGAGGGTATTTCAGATGGAAGGGAAGAGTGGCATACAGACTGTGGAAGCTTCTGAAAGCTCCGAGGCACATCCTTGGAGCACAGTACTTGGGATTGGAGGCATTGTGGCAAATAAGGTTGGAATAGTGGGTTGGGGCCATTTCAGAAGGTTTATTATGTAATTTGAATTTGACTTTGGACCATGGAAAGCCATTAAATATTTGTTTTTAAAGCAAGGAGACTTGCACAAAAGTCTTTCAGTCTGTTCTTCTAAAACAAGTATCCTCAAGATTTGTAGTGTTTTGCCATGAGAATGTTTGTGGAGTACACTCATTAATTCATTAAGTCATTCATTTTAACAAATATTTATTGTATACCTCCAGTGTGATAGTTTCAATTTCTGGAGCTACAAATATGAACATGAAAGGCAAGGTTTTTGGTGTCATGGAGCTTACATCATACTTTTGGAGGAGTCAGGAAATAAACGTGTTGGGGTCCCTTGTGGTCACCACTTCCTAGGGCCTGGGACTGGCCAGGTCTCTGGTCCCTTGCTTATCTAGGTTCCGAAGGAGGACCCCCTGCTATGCTGTTATCTCTCCCTGGAGCAATTGCTCTCAGGTGCCTGAGGGCTGTTTACTTTAGCAGAAGGGAGAGAGAGAGAGTCTTTGAGAGAGTAAAGCAGATACAGAATAGAGCTTAGCAATCTTTAGCGGAGAGATGCTGTGCTGGTGTTCCACAAGCAGGAGAAAGGGCAGAGTCAGAGTAAGTGGGCCTGTGATAGAATGTGCACGCTCCCGACTACCTTCACCTGCAGCCTCACATAGAGCTGATCTCGTGACTCAACACTGCAGGTGTAGAGACTGCCAATTCACCAATGCTCTTGTCTCGGGAGCTCTCAAGCTTGTTAAGAGAGCTAGATCCCTCCCCATGCCCTTTTCACCAAGGTGTTCCATTATTGAGCAATACAGGTGTTACTTATAACTCTCAATCCTAGTCATAGGCTATACGGGCTGCTACAAACTTGTAAATAAATAAGACTGTTTCAGATATTGGTAAGACCTATAAAGGAAATAGGCGGATGTGACAGTGTTCTGAGTGGTAATTTAGAATGATTGGTCAGAGAAGTTTTCTGAAGAGGTGATGTTTGAACTGAAGTTTGATGAGAACGTGCCAGTTACATGAACATCTTATGTAGGAGCATTCCAGGTAGAGGGAGCAGTAAGTGAGGGACCTTAAGGTGGACACAGAAGAACAAAAAGAAGACCATTGTGGCTGGATCAAAGTGAGTGAAGGGGAGAGGAGGAAGGACAGGGGGTTCCACTTGCCAAGGAGTTTACTTTTTATTCTAAAGGAAGCCAGTGGAGTTTTGAGTAGAAGAGTGTTATCTGGAGTTACGTTTTAAAAAGATAACTTTGGTTGTCATGTGTAGACTCATAACTGATAGGACTTTTGCAGCAGTCTGAATGAGAGATAGTGGTGCCTTGAACTTGGGCAGTGATAGAGAACGTGGAGATTTGTGATTTGTTTTATAAGAGATAAAATTTGTTTTTATAGGAGATAGAACAAATCACATACAGAGTTACATATGGCTCAGCTGTTTGTGCTGATGGAAAGGGTCAAATCAAGGATAGGGCCCATGTTTCTGGTCTGAGTAATGCCATCGGTAACAACAGCTAATATTTATTTACTGTATGTCAGGCATTGTCTAAGCAATTTAAATAGATTATCTTATATAATCATTCTTATGAAGGTAGCAGTATCTATTTTACAAATGAGGAAACTGAGGCACAGGTCTGTGGTCTTATAACGAACTGATGATGGCATCAAGATCCAAACCATTTAATCTGATTTTGGGGTTTATTAGTTCAGCTAATTCTCATACTCATCTTAAAAAAAGTGCTACATACCGCATTGCTGAGTATTACTATAGTGACCTTGGCTAGTGACCATAGTATATTCTTTTTTTTTTTTTTTCCAGTTTTTGGCTGGGACAGGGTTTGAATCCACCACCTCCGGTATATGGGGCCGGCGCCCTACTCCTTCCAGCTGCCCCCATAGTGCATTCTTAATCACAGATACTCAATTGTATTGCCATTACTGAGATAGAATTACAGTGATTGGGGAAACTATAGGGTGGGGTGACAGTCAAAGAGTTGAGTTTTGACCACATTAAATTTGGGGTAGTAGGGAGCAGATGTGTTAGTCTGAAGATGAGTTAGTTATTTGGAGAAGTTAGGAATAGAGATACAGTTTTGGATTCATCAAGTTACAGGTAAAAATATGGGACTGAAGGATATTTTTAGAGAAAATATGTAGACAAGAAAGAGAAAAAAGTCAAAGACTGACTTGAAGTATCTAAAAGTTAGAGCTTAAAAGGGGAAGAGGAGGCAGAAAAGGAAGGTGGATGGTGAGGCAGAAGAAAAACCAGGAGAGTGTGTTGTCAAGGAAGCCAAATAAGCAGAAAAAAGCCAAGATAAGGAGAAAATGGGAATAAAGTGAAGGCCATATATAGTGCCATTTCTTAAAAGAGGTTTCACTGTGTGATGAGGAGCAAAGAAATTTGGTGGTAGTTGTAGGAGTTAGGGTTAGGGCAGGCTTTTAAGCATGTGGAAATGATAGTTGATGAAAATGACCCACAAGGGAGAAAAGAATTTGATGTTGTAGGAAAGACGGGATATAAACAAAAAGATTGGACTTTGATTGGAGCAGAGTACTTGCCTTTTTTATTTTTTATTTTATTTTTTTTGTAGAGATAGTCTCACTTTATTGCCCTCGGTAGAGTGCCGTGGCGTCACATAGCTTCACACAACCTCCAGCTCCTGGGCTTAGGCGATTCTCTTGCCTCAGCCTTCCGAGTAGCTGGGACCTCAGCCGCTGGCCACAACACCCTGCTATTTTTTTTTTTTTGTTGTTGTTGTTGTTGCAGTTCAGCCGGGGCTGGGTTTGAACCCACCACTCTTGGTTTATGAGGCCGGTGCCTCACTGACTGAGCCACAGGCGCCACAAGTTGATAATTTGGTGGTGGGAAGTTAATTCACTTCTGATTGCTTCTCTTCAGTGACATTTGAGACAAAGTAATTAGCTGAGAGGAATGAGAGGTAGTGGGATTATTAGTACAGTAGGTGTTGACATAAGCATATTGTTTGTATAAAGTTTGGGAACAACAGACTTGTTTTTTTTTAGACAGTCTCATTCTGTTGCCCTGGGTAGAATGCCCTGGCATCGTCATAGCTTACAGTAACCTCAAACTCAGGCTCAAGTAATCGTTCCAGCAGACCATTCTGATTGGTTATTATTGTGGGAACACTCTCAAAATTCAAGTTCCCAAATGTCAGGTAAGGGCTAGCCTTGGAGCAGGGCTTTCTCAAAAGTTCTAGACCTATCATATAACTCTTTTCTTTCTTTCTTCTTTTTTTTTTTTTTTGGAGACACAATTTGACTTTTTCACCCTCGGTAGAGTGCCATGGCTTCATAGCTCACAGCAACCTCAGTCTCTTGGGCTTAAACAATTCTCTTGTCTCAGCATCCCTAGTAGTTGGGACTAGATGTGCCTGTCACAATGCCTGGCTTTTTTTTTTTTTTGAGAGACAGAGTCTCATTTTGTTGCTCTTGGTAGAGTGCTGTGGCGTTACAGCTCACAGCAACCTCCAGCACCTGGACTTAGGCGATTCTCTTGCCTCAGCCTCCCAAGTAGCTGGGACCACAGGTGCCCACCACAACACCTGGCTATTTTTTGCTGTAGTTTGGCTGGGGTCAGGTTTGAACCCACCACCCCTCAGTACATGGGGCCGGCACCCTACTCAGTGAGCCACTGGCTATTGTTAGAGGCAGAGTCTTGCTCTTGCCCAGGCTGGTCTCAAACCTGTGAGCTCAGGCTATTCACCTGCCTTGGCCTTCCAGAGTGCTAGTTTTATAGGCACCCAGTGTTATAACTCTTTTTTGTATGATATGTTTTAATAATTTTGGAGGGTGGGACAGTGACTTCCCTAGGAGAGTGTATTGAGATTGTCAGAAATGTGTTCATGTGAATGTGATGATGAATTTAACTAGCCAGCATGACTGTGAATTTTTTTCTAGCTATATCCATTTGCTCAGGAGTAGACAGTTGCAGTTTCCACTACAGCAGTGGTTCTCAACCTTTCTAATGCTGTGGCCCTTTAATATAGTTCCCGTGGGTCGCGACCCACAGGTTGAGAACCGTTGCACTAGAGTGGGCCAAAATAGTGTCCTCCTTTGCAATGGTTGGCCCCTTTTTCATATCAGGGATATAGGTAGAGATTTCCTGGATTTTTTTCTCAGTTGATAATCTCATAGTACTGGGTTTCCCGAAAGTTGCCCCTCAAGTCACCATACATAGGGAAAAGGTTGATTAATTGTAGTTAACCTTTATTTATAAAATATTCATTATAAAATTTTACAAGAGGATTCCCAACATGTAGAGAATATTTTGTATGGAGTAACTTGGCCTGTTCAAGATACAGAGCATCAGATCTTGGCAGTCCTTCTTTGTGACTTTTAATGGAATGTTCGTTTGGTTTTGGGTTAGTTTTTACAGAGATAGATGGATGGCATTTGGGTCTGTTATTTCAGGGGTGTATAAATGGAATCAAGAATGTAGATTTTTGTTTGCTTTTCATAGGCATGTGTGGTTATTAAATAATTACTTACAATCAAAAATCCTGAAAAGAAGTAGCTCTTAACTTGGTGCAGGCATACAAATAATTTGCATGACTTTTTCAAAATACGCGTAATTGCAGCTCACTTCCAATGATCTTGATTTAGTAAACCCAGTATGGAGGCCACAAGAAACCAGGAGAATTTTGTGAGGTTGTGCATGTTTGGACCTTGTTTCTCTACTTGCCCCTAACCAAAAGTATTACTATTTTAAATACTTTAAAAAAACCTTGCTATCTCTTTTTTAAATATAACTAATTATATATCCAGCAAGCTCTTAGATAAGTGTAGGTAATACCTATTACTGCTGCAGTCTATGCTAGAGAAATTCTGTCTTTTCACTTAGCTGCTATCAGAATTCTCACATCATATGTGTATAATAGTAAACAACGGAAGTGATTCTGTTTTCTGTGCAAATGTTTATGTAAACAACTGTTTAATTTTAGTTTAAACTCCTGGGAAATGATAAAAATCACACATATTAACAGTGCTGAATAGGAGCCATAAAAATAAATTTCAGATAATCTCTGTTCTCACCCTAAGAAAATTAATATTGCTTTCCTAGGCAATAGTTACTCGTTCACTCTAATTTTTTTTTTTCTTTTTTGAGACAGAGTTTCGAGCTGTAGTCCTCAGCAGAGTGCCGTGGCGTCACAGCTCACAGCAACCTCCAACTCTTGGGTTTAAGCGATTCTCTTGCCTCAGCCTCCCAAGTAGCTGGGACTACAGGCTCTCACCACAATGCCTGGCTATTTTTTGTTGTAATCGTCATTGTTGTTTGGCAGGCCTGGGCTGGGTTAGAACCCACCAGCTCCTGTGTATGTGGCTGGCACCCTACCTTCTGAGCTACAGGCGCTGAGCCCACTCTAAATACATTTTCTTTTTAATTATTAGAACTCCTTTTCATGACTAGTTTTACAAAGCTAGGTGGGGTCCCTTTTGTTATTAAGGCACACGTGCTTCCCAGGATTCCTCTCAGGGGCAGAGTAGAAGTTCAGATCTCTTGAATCTCTGAGATATCCCAGTCCTCTGCCTCCCCTTTTGTCCTCAGCTTTAATTGTCGGAGTTGTAGCACTTGCTACTTCTGACTCAGTGCAGGCATGCGGGACCTATAGTGAGGAGAGAGACTTGCAGATCTGGTGTGATATCTGGACTATAGAACAAGAGAGCGGCTTGTGGCGTCTTGGCCACAAGTAGCAGCAAGTCTGTCCACGGAACCACAGGTGCAGAGGTTATTAGAGGCAGTTCTGACCCCCTGACGTCTTGTGCTGGGATCCCTGGCCTGGCAAGCCTACCTTAGGGTAAGAAGAAGGGGGTGGGCAGGCTAAGAAAATCATCCCCATCCCAGCCCAGACAGTCCTCACATACTGCAGATGATCCCTATTAGAAAACAAAGATTCCAGAATGGAGTCCATTTTTCAAGTATTGTCATTCATTTATAGATGAGTCAATTAAAATCAGATTAAATATTTTTATAAATGTAAATTAACAATTTTATTTCTAAAAGGTCTACTAAAGCTCAGAGGGTAATCTAGTGTATTATCTCCTAGTCTTCAAACGAGAGTATCTGTGTCTGTGGTGCACGAAGACTTCCCAAGGGGCATGTGGATACACACAGTTTTAAGGGAATCAGTTTCTCTTAAACGTCTTTCAACTTCTCTAAGTACTGTTTTCTAAAATCCATCTGTTGAGAACACTCTGAAGTCTGTTGATTTTATTTTTTCACTCCCATCTCATAGTTGGCCATTTTCCATTTTTATAAAATAAAATATTCGTCACTCATCTCAAATCTTGCTGTAAGTACTTTGCCTTGGGGTGTGAAAATCTCCTAGATACAAAACAAGAGGGACTGTTTGAGAATACAGAGCACCTGAGGGTGGGTAAAACAAAAGAGCTTCTATAAAAAGTACTGAAGCAGGTGTTTTATTTTTACTAGCTTACAAACCAGTGGCCAAACTCTATAATCCATCATTTGAATTAAAACTTAAAAGTCTGGTTTGTTGTAACAGAAAACAATTCTTATTTTTGTTGTGGTTTGATAGTGAGGATTGGTTTTGCCAATTATGGTGGACACTTTCATAAATTAAATTCTGGGTTTTGATGGAAGTCTGTTTAAAGCACATTTGCAATTTGAAATATATTGGAAATTACATTATATTGGAAATTTACAACCATTTAAAACTGCAGTGAAACATTTGAACTATAATTTGAAAGTATTGAAGGCAATACATGGGTTTTCAAAACCTTTGTAGAGACAGAATGTGAACAAAAATATTTCATGACCACCACTAGAGTGTAATGGAGAAAGCCTGGGCTTTAGAGTTAATCAGAGTTGCTCAGCATTGTATCTTGTCTTTGTCAATGTTGGCTTCAGAAGTTAATTTAAAAACTATAGGTTTTATTTAGTATATCTATTACTAGTTTTGTTGTTTTAATATAACCTGATACTAAATTTTTATCAATTCTTGCATTTGAGATAATAATGATTTTCATCTCTTTTTATTCTGTTAATGTGATTACCGTTGCAGTTTGACTGTTAAGTCTGTCTTGTTAAAATGCATCACATATTTGTGGTTTTGATTTACAAATGCTTTCGTTAGGATTTTTTTATTATGTTCACAAGAGAGATTAGTCTGTAGTTTTCTTACTTGTCCTTATAAATTTTTGTTTACTTCACTTGATTATAGAGAGAAGTGTATTAAAATTACCTCCCTTGATGAGAGATTTGCCAGTTTTTGTGTAGAACTCTTCTAAGGTTTCATTAGGTTTTGGTATCAAGATTATGTTGCCCAAATAAAACAAGATCTTATATGTATTCCCTCCAATAATGTTGGTATTATTTCTCTAATATTGAGAAATTTGGAAGAATTCAATGCTAAATTAATCTCATTCTGGAGCTTTTTAACCGAAAAGATTTTAAGTTATAAATTATGGATTCAGTATTTTTTATTAGGTACAGATTTATTCAAATTTTCTATTACTTGGTCATTTGACAAGTTGGCTTTTTAGGAACTTGGGAGGTTTTTTTTTTTTTTGGTAGAGACAGAGTCTCACTTTATCGCCCTGGGTAGAGTGCCATGGCGTCACAC
Organism: Arctocebus calabarensis; assembly: GCA_963573935.1. NCBI lineage: Eukaryota > Metazoa > Chordata > Mammalia > Primates > Lorisidae > Arctocebus > Arctocebus calabarensis. The sequence goes on from CAUYON010016902.1 coordinate 16,205, forward strand.
AGCTCACAGCAACCTCCAACTCCTGGGCTTAGGTGATTCTCTTTTCTCAGCCTCCCGAGGAGCTGGGACTACAGGTGCCCGTCACAGCGTCCCACTATTTTTCTGTTTTGCAGTTCGGCGGAGGCTGGGTTTGAACCTGCCGCCTTTGATATATGGGGCCGGTGCCCTACTTGCTGAGCCATAGGTGCCGCCCTTATCTGCACTTTTTTCATTTACTTTTATTCTTTTTTTCTTAATCTTTTAAAAGTCTATGATTAGCTTATTGGTTTTTAGTGTTCTTCTAAATTATGTTTAAGGCTTTACATTTCTGAGTACCACCCTAATTATATGCAATACTTATTGATATATTTTCTTTTTATTATTGTTCTATTCTGAATGGTAGTTTCCTATTTTTGTCTTTCTTGAGCTGTGAGAGCTATACTTTAATTTCTAGTGCTTTTAACAAAAAGTCATTAGTTAAAAATATTTCTGAGTTATTTGTGTCACACTGCAGTATATTTACAAATATTTACAAATACTTTATGTGGTTTTCAAAATAATATTTCTTCTGCAGTTGTCATATTGCATCTTTGCCCACTAGATCAAGCTTGTTATTTAGGTTGTTTAAATTTTTGTTTACTTCACCTACTGATTACAAAGAGAAGTGTACTACAATACCTACCTTGATGGGAGATTTGCCAGTTTTTGTGTGGAACTCCTGTCAGTTTTTGCCCAATATACTTAGAGACTGGGTTAATTGGGTACATAAAGTATAGAATTATTATATTTTCCTGATGAATTGTACCTTATCTAATGGCATTCATTATCTGTAGTGAAGCTTTTGCCTTGAAGTTCCCCTTCTCGAGTGTATATACTATTATATGTATACATATGTGTGTACTATTATGTGTATACATGTGTGTGTATATTATGTATATACGTGTGTATACACACACAATGCACTTTTATTTGGATATTATTTATCTGTTTAATCTTTTCCATCCTTTTTATACTTTCTGTATCATTGTGTTTAGATGTTTTTTGAAACACCTTATAACTGGATTTTTCTCCCTCAGTGTGAAATCTTTGTATTTTAACTGGAGTGTGTAGGCTGTTTACATTTATTGTAAATTCAGATTTATTTGGATATTTGGATGTATTTCTGTTAATAAAGTTTTTTTTTTTTTTCCTGTACTCACTTTTCTATATGTTCTCACTGTCTTTTGGATTCATTTAGTATATGTGTCTGGTTGAGTTTTTCCCTCTACTCCATTTCTTTTCCTTTAGGGGACACCCAATGAAAACTTCCACATTTAAGTTAACAAAGAAATTGAATCACTTTCTCTTATGTTTCTCACAAGGATCCTCTCCTGTGACTTTTAGTCTCTATTTCTTTTAGTTGAGAGAATGAGAATATGATTAGGATAGTTTGGGTTAGATCATAGCTTTCAAAAATATGGAGGAGGAGGATTTTAGTGAATGTAGGGTCACAGGAAATTCCTCTCCATTACTTCTTAAATCTCTCCTCCTAGCTCCTTGCATCATATATTGTTGACTTTTATCAGACACTTTAGGAGATATATATTATGGGATTGAGGCAAATTTAAATATGTCATTCCATAGTTTTTCTGTAAGACTTTTTTTTTTTAATATATGAATATTTGAAAATGGTTAAACAAATAGCTAAGCAACCCCATCTTTCCTGCCTCCAAGCTGGTCAACTCTTAGTGGCAAGCTGTTTCAAAAGCTTGGGGTCATTTATATCTTTTACTTCATTTCTTCCGTACTTTTTCTTTAGTGCTTACCTATTTAAGAATTCTTAGGAAACCTTGAAGAATTGTCATCAGTATTTCACAATTAAAATGAACCATGCCCCATTTAATGGAGGTTCAGGACCACGGACAGATGTATGTGTGGCACCTGTCTCAGTCTGACACCTAAACATTTTAGCAGACTAATAGATTCTTCTAGTCTTCACTGGTGATCATTCTTCTAACTGTAACTCCTCATTTTGATCAATCATTTTATAGCCAGGTCTTGCCTGTCTGAAGTTTTCATTTCATCTGCTTCTAAAATACTTATCTTGCCAGTATCTTTGAGTTAGTAAGTAGTTTAGTCTCCATGAAGAAACTGAGAGTTAGATATGTTAAGTAACTTATCCAGGGTCACACAGCTATTTAATGACAGAGCCACGTTTTGAGTTCAAAGTTTTCTGACTCTGAAACTAGGTACCTTAATTGTTGGCATTCTTGATTTGTGACTTTAAAGATGTATCAAAAACTCAACTGGTATTGATTTAAAAAATTACTTATTTTGGGCAGCGCCTATGGCTCAAAGGAGTAGGGCACTGGCCTAATGTGCCAGAGGTGGTGGGTTCGAACCCAGCCCTGGCCAAAAACTGCAAAAAAACTAAAAACTAAAAAAACATAAAATTACTTATTTCCCCCATTTTCTATTGTTCTTTTTTTTATTGCAAGAGATCCTTGAATTTTAGGGATAGCAACCCTCTGGTCATCGTAGAATACAGACATTTTTCCTGTTTGTATTTTTTTTCTTTTGAACTTAGAGTATTTAAGATAAAATAAATATAAATAAAATAAAATAACTTTAATATAAAATAAAAATTTTATTTAGGTAAACCTATCTTTTCCTTTAGGCATTTTGCTTTTGGCATCCTAATTAGAAAAGTTCTATCTCAAGAACATAACAATGTCCTATTCTAATACATTTGTGGTATACTTAGGCTGTTTTTTAGATAAACTATATTTGAACTGCACTGATAATTTTGAAACAGTTCAGTTTTATAACTGGTAAGGTGTAAGGCCTTTCATATTTCTTTTAAAATGTTTTCTTGGCTATTCTGCTACATTTATTTTTACAGATGACCTTAGGACTATTTTGTTAAATTTTCTTTCTTTCCTTCCCCTAAATCAGATTAGGCAGAATTTTTTTATTCATTTTTTTCCCCCCAGAATATTTCGAGGGTACTCATGCTTTGGTTATAAATGTGTTTTTGTACATTTTAAGTCATAGTTCTTTTTTTTTTTTTTTTTTTTGGAGAGACAGAGTCTTACTTTATCGCCCTGGGTAGAGTGCCGTGGCGTCACACTGCTCACAGCAACCTCCAGCTCTTGGGCTTAAGCGATTCTCTTGCCTCAGCCTCCCGAGTAGCTGGGACTACAGGCGCCCGCCACAGCGCCCGGCTATTAAGTCATAGTTCTAATACACCGTGTACCCTTCACCCTTTCTGGTACATTATACGTGTTAAGAGTGAACTTACCCCTCCCTCCCTCTTAGAATTTCTTTTCAAGATAAACTAAGTAGTCATACTATTTTCTTATCACCCCATATTTTAAACATAATAAAATAGTTTAAAAACAATTTGTATTGACCAGCCTTAACCCCCCTCCCCACCAATTTATTTATTGTTCTCACTAGCTGGGTAGAAATAAATTTATATAGTGTCCATATTTATTTTTTTCTTTGAAATTTATTTCTTATGCAACTCTTACATAAAACTTCCTGTGAACTTACTGACTTATACACTGTTGATAGTAGTGATAACTGAAGATAATTGAAAGAAGAAATGTGATGAGATTAAATTTTTGCCTGGAGAAGACTGAGTAGGTAACTACCCCCAAATGTTTCTCATTTTTAGTACAGTGGTTTGTATTGAATAGATACTTAATAAAGAGTTAAATAAATGCAAAGGTTGATGAATAATGAAGAATTTTTTGGTGGATTTATTAAGCTCTAAGTTTCAACCTTATAGAACTGACCAGAAGCAGAGTTGTTAATATATTATAACTAATTTCATTTCTATGAGGCAGAGTTGATGAACTATAATGGCAGATGGCAATTTACAATAAAGAATTTATCTGTTAGGCATCAGAATCATTTGTGTTAGTCCCACCAGTATTTTTTATTTCTCTGCAGAAAAAATTTTGTCAGAAGTTTGCTTGATGAAATTGGAATAAGGCTAGCCACTGTAATGGACTTAAGTTCTGACAGCCCATAATAGGAATGATGTGTCAAGTGGATTGATATTTTTGCTTGTTGTTCAGCATACCCATCTCGTGTGCATGAAAGACTGCTGCCTCAGTTTTCTACAGATACTCCCTATTGATTATGACTGACTCCTGGCAAAATGCTTTGTTTAGCTACGTGGTTAGATTTCCATTGGATTTTGTGCTGATTTAGGAGCAATTATTTTAAAGAAGATTAACAATTGGTACATGAATATATGTTTCTTTAAAATGTTCAAACAGTATATAAGTATAATTAGCATTTATTGAGCCTTTGAATGTGCCAGATAATCACATTAAATATTATATATTTTTATTTAATTAAAGATTAGCCCATTGAGGGATTCAAATAGGTACTTATATGCCACTGTTCGCAGCAGCACTGTTCACAATGGTCAAAAAGTAGAAATAATCCAAGTGTTCATTAATTTATAAATGGGTAAAATGAATGTGGCATATGCATACAAATGTTTTCAGCCATACAAGGGTATGAAGTTCTGTCATCTGCTGCAACAGGGTTGAACCTTAAAAACATTATGCCAGATCACATAGCCAGATACAAAATGACAAATATTATATGATTCCACTTGCATGCAGTACCTATAATAGGCAAATTTACAGCGAAAGAAACTAGATTAGCAGTTAGTTACAAGGGACAGCAGAGGTTAGGCATTGGTGGGAGGGGATAGAGAGTTACTGCTTAATGGTGGTACCTATCCTCAAACCTTCCTGTGAGAGTTGGGCAAATTGGCATATGCAAAAAGCACTTAAACAGAACTTGGCACTTACTAAGTTTTTAGTAACTGGTTATTAGTATTACTACTGTTATTGTTATTTTGTGCTTGGCTTAAAATTTTTATTTTTGTGCTGGTTTAAAAAAATGCTTAATTTTAGTTTGGTTTCTCCAAGGTAACTTAAAAGTTAGGGATAGAATGGGGATTAACCCTATATTTTTTAAAAATTATCTATACAGGAGAGAATATATAATGCCAAACCTTCTAAATGGAATCAATCTGAAAATGACGAGACCTATTCTGATAGGCTAATTGAGGAGAAGCTAGAAAAGTACCACAAATATGTTATAGTTTCAGTTTATAAATGCAGAAATAAATCATTGGCTAGAGATAAACTTGGCAAAATTTCCAGAGAAGTTTGTCTCTCACTGGATAGAATTATATTTTGAATGTGTGTTTAATATTTATAATAACACATGCTTGGCTGTAAGTAAGAGACAATGCAAGTAACAGCAGCTGAAAACACAGGACAGTTATTACTAAACGAGAAGTTTTGAAGCAGGCAATCCCAGGGCTGGCTCAGCAAAATCAGTGGGTTGGATTGGCAGGTCTCTTGAAGCTCTCTTGTTTTTTTCCTTATGATTGTAAGGCAGTTCTCAAAGAACACATCATCATAGTAATATTTACTATTATTATACGAATGAAAAGCTATTTTTTTCTAGTTCTTCAAAGTATAATGTTGGTATTTTAATGGGCATTGTATTAAAGATTGCTTTGAGTAGTATAGACATTTTAACAAGGTTGATACTTCCCAGGCAATAGCATGATATGTTCTTCTATTTGTTAATGTCTTCTGATATTTCTTTTCTTAGGGTTTCATAATTCTCTTTGTAGAGATCCTTCACCTCCTTTGTTAGGTATATTCCTAGGTATTTCATTTTCTTTGAAGCTACTGAGTAGGGAATTGTGTCCTTAATTTGCTTCTCAACTTGGCTGTTATTGGCACATACAAAGGTTACTGATCTTATACCTTGAGAAGTTACTGTATTTCTTGATCACTTCTAGGACTCTTGCAGTTGAGTCTGTGGGATTTTCTAAGTATAAGATCATATTATTGGGCTGGGTGCAGTGGCTCATGCCTGTAATACCAGCACTCTGGA
>CAUYON010016903.1:0-12099 GCA_963573935.1 Arctocebus calabarensis
TCCCAGCTACTTGGGAGGCGGAGGCAGGAGACTTGCTTGAGCCCAGGAATTGGAGGTTGCTATGAGCTGTGATGCCACAGCACTCTATCCAGGGTGACAGCTTGAGGCTCTGTCTCAAAAAAAAAAAAAAAAAAAAAAATATATATATATATATATATATAAATTGGGGTGGTGCATGTGGCTCAAAGGAGTTGTAATGAATGGAGATCATGTGGCTCAAAGGACTCCAGCCCCATATGTCAGAGGTGGAGGGTTCAAACCCAGCCCCAGCTAAAAACTGCAAAAAAAAAAAAAATATATATATATATATATAAATAAATATAAATTATTTTTAAAAATTTAAAAATTATGATATATAATATATATTTTTTCCATTTAGATATATAATATATATTTACATATAATATATATTATATATCTAAATGGAAAAAAATTGAATCAAGTACATCATGGATATTTGTGTAACAAAATACACAGAAGAAAAGAGCATTGGGCTAAGATCTGAATGTATTTGAATTCCATTAGTACAATTTGCCAGTTCTGGGACCTTGAAAATCATCTCACCACTCTCTGCTTTGTTTTCTTGAATAGGAAAATAGGGGTGATAGTTCCTATAATTTATTTCATTGTGTGATGATCAAATAAAATAATTAATATACACTTTAAAAATTGTTAAGTATGTCAATTTAAAGCCCGTTTGATTGAACCAGGATAAAATAAAGCATAAACATTCAAATTTGGTTCAAATATTTAGGCACAATTACTTTTTTATTGTTCGTGTAATTATTCTTTAGGTCAAGGGTCTAACAATTTTCTCTTTTGATGTTTCTCTCATGAATGGAGATCATAAAATTTCCTTTTTCTGAGAAGCAGCAAATAGTAGTGGATGGGTTACAGGCATGAGCACTGGAATGCCTCTGATCTGTGATCTACTTTTGTTGTTTGTTTTTGGTGGGGAGTTGTGTGGTTTTTTGAGACTGATTCTCACTTTGTTCCCTAGGCTAGAGTGCTGGGGCATTAGCGTAACTTACAGCAACCTCAAATTCCTGGATTCAAGCTGTCTTCCTGCCTTGGGCTGCCCAATAGCTGGGACTAAAGGCATGTGCCACAATGCCTGGCTAATTTGTCTATTTTCAGTAGAGACGGGGCTCTCACTCTGACTCAGGCTGGTCTTGAACTCCTGAGCTCAAACAATCCTCCCGCCTCAGCCTCCCCAGAGTGCTAAGACTACAGGCGTGAGCCACCACACCTGGCCTTGTTATGTATTACCTTTGTAATTACAGTAAATATATAGCATGCTTTTACCTGAGTTTCATTTTCTTTAAATAATTGAGATTATGTTTTCTTTTATAAATTTAGGTGCTCATTACTTTAAATCAGTAATTTGGTTCTGATTTGAGAACTCTCTTTTCACAACATGAAAATAGTATGTGTTATTATACCTGGTCTTTGTCCTTTATGGGGGGCCTCAGTAGAGAAAGAGGTATTTTAAAATATAAATATTAAGCCCTTAATTCCCAAACTTAAAATTTTATAACAAAAAAATCCCAAGAAGTAAATGTTATGGGGTTTTTTCCCTGTAAGTTCATTTGACCTTGTTTTTTGTTATTGAATCAGTTTATTCATTGTTCAGTGAAAGTTTTTTCCTAAAAAGAATTATATCTTTGCTTTGAAGTTCAGAAGACCCTTTTTTTTTTTTTTTTTTTTTGGTATATTTGTTAAAGATAAGCATGCTTAAAAATACTTTACAAAAATGAGATAATTGCCCATGTAAAGCTCTTACATTGTGACAGAGGGGCCATTTTTCAGTCAGTAATACATTTGGAAGGTGCATGCTCACAGATTACCATATTTTATACACACACAGCCTTGATTTAATCTTTATCTTAAAGAGCAGTGATAAAAAACGTTTAGAGATAGGGTTATAAATATAACGGAAACATTTTATTTATTTAGCTTTCCACTTTGGCAACTAAGAGAAATAAAGTAACATTATATACTTCACTCTTGAAAGATTTTCATTTAACTCAGCTAATAAATTTGGTAACTGTTGATTCATTAATCCTTTTGCTTTTTTGTTCTCCCTTCTGGGGCCAACTTTTGAGTATTTATTATTTGTTATTCACCAGATAATAAGAGACAGGAAAACGAAAAGAAATTTTTTTTTTTTTTTTTTTTGAGACAGAGCCTCAAGCTGTCACCCTGGGTAGAGTGCTGTGGCATCACAGCTCATAGCAACCTCCAACTCCTGGGCTCAAGCGAATCTCCTGCCTCTGCCTCCCAAGTAGCTGGGACTACAGGCGCCCACCACAACGCCCGGCCATTTTTTGGGGGGTTGCAGCCGACATTGTTGTTTGATGGGCCCAGGCTGGATTCGAACCTGCCAGCTCAGGTGTACATGGCTGGTGCCTTAGCCCGTTGAGCCACAGGTGCCGAGCCATGAAAAGAAATTCTAATGTTTATATTACTTGTTTTATCTTCTTAGTGAAATAATCATTTGTAGTTAAAATCAGGATAAAAAATTGGTAGGTTTTAATTTGTGCTTTCTAATTTTTTTTTTTTTGGTCAGGCCAGGAATTAGTTAAGCCATCAGACATTTTTATTTTTTTATTTTTTTAACTGTGCTTTTATTTATTATTATTATTAAATCTTAGCTGTGTACACTAGTGCAATCAAGGGGTAAAATGTGCTGGTTTCATATACAATCTGAAATATTTTCATCAAACTGTTTAACATAGCGTTCATGGCATTTTCTTAATTATTGTATGAAGACATTTGTATTCTGCATTCAGTAAGTTTTGCCTGTACCCTTCTAAAATTTCTAAATTTTTTATTTAAAAAACTATGTTCTGGGCGGGGCATGGTGGCTCATGCCTGTAATCCCAGCATTCTAGGAGGCCGAGGTAGGTGAATCACTTGAGCTCAGGAGTTGGAGGCCAACCTGAGCACGAGTGAGAGTCCATTTCTAAAAATAGCTGGCATTGTGGCAGGTGCCTATAGTCCCAGCTACTGAGGAGGTTGAGGCAAAAGGATCTGTTGAGCCCCAAAATTTGAGGTTGCTGTGAGGTATGACATGTCACCCCAAGAGTGACAAATTAAGACTCTCTCAAAAAAACTCCCTCAGAAAATAAACAAAAAAACTATGTTCTGTTTATATGCCAAAATAATAAATCCAAAATTTTATACTTTCCTTTTACTTTATTCAAATATAATATTAGCAGTTTGAGTGTCCTTCTAAACACTTTTCTCTGTGTTTTTTCACACGATATTGCATACCCACAACTTTGGTTGCTACATACAGGTTTATGCTGTGAGTATGGCATTTTGCAACTTACATTTTTGGCTTAATATCTATCTTAGAGATTTTCAGTACAAGAGTATCTTCCTTCTTTATAGCAGCTGCATATTATCATAGTACAGAATAAGTTTTCCATTCCCCTGCCTTTTCTTTTTTTCTTTTCTTTTCTTTTTTTTTTTTTTTTAGACAGTGCTATTAACATCAGCCTAGCTCATAGCAACCTCAAACTCCAGCCTTGGCCATCTAAGAAGGTGGGATTGCAGGTACCCAAAACAATACCTGGCTAATTTTTCCATTTTTATTAGAGACAAGGTTTCAGTAAAGAGGCTGGTTTCTAACTCCTGGCTTCAAGCAATCTTCCCTTGAGGCCTGCTGGAGTACTAGGATTAAAGGCATTAGCGACCATGCCCAGCTGCATCCACTCCCCACTTTAGAAAAGTAGATTGTTTCTAATTTTTTGATTTTACAGTCTTTCAGTAAACATTCTCTACATGTTTTTTCCAGCACTCATAGATATGTGTGGGACATAGAAGCAAAGTCGCAGAGTATGTGTGCTTTCAGTCTTATCAAATTACCTTCAAACAATGCCTACCGGTTTGTACGTGTATTCCCACTACAAGTGTAACAAGTTTTGTTTCCCTTTATCCTCATCAATACTTTTTACTATCATCTTTCTACATTTTTTCAAATCTTATAGGTAAAACTCTAATTTTAAAACTATCTTATGTTTTACATTTATTAGCTTTTTTCTCTGTATTGATCTTTTATATAATTTTATTTATAGTTTTCTTTCACTCTATTTAAATTGTTTAACTGATTTTGTATACAACCTCGAACACATTTATTGATTGGTTGTTTTTAATTTGCAAAATTAGCTTATAAATTCGAGATGTTAATTTTTCTGTTCTATATAATGCGAGTATTTTCCTCTAGTTTGCTGCTTAATATTGAAGTCCTTAATTCAATTTTTGTTGTTGTTGGATTCTTCAAAAGTATTTATAAAATCAAAGTTACCATTTTTTCTCTCTGTCTTTTGTATTTGGGGCAGTGCATAATGCCATCTTTTTCTCATGAATTTGTGTTTTCCCGTTGATACAAATAATCAAATGTTTTAGTTTATCCAGTACTTCTCAAATAGCTGATTTGACTGTACTCACTCATTGCCTATCTCCACAAGATCACAATAATTTCACATTAAAATTGAGAACATTTATTTTGCTTTAAACAAGGCATGACTATGACTTTTGACATAGGCATTTTTAGCATAATATTTTTCCCATTCATAAGAAGGTAAACATTGCATATGATCTGATGTGTTTGACTTCAGGCATGAATTTGAATAATTTTTGTAGGTCATTATACAAGTGTTGTAGCTGCAACCAAAGCTGCTCTTCAACTCATTAACTAAAGTGCTCATATGTCTGCATTCTTTTCTTCATTCAACCACACTGATCATAAATGTCATGAAATTCATAGGTGGAAGAAAATGTTTAACTCTTCTTGTTTAAAAAATATTTTAGATGAGAAAATAAAAGATTTATTCATATAAACTTATTTTTTTTCTTTAGTTTTGTCAAAGCAACATGCTTCACAAGTCCTGGTTAGGAAACGCCGTGCAAATTCTCTGCTTGAAGAAACCAAGCAGGGTAATCTTGAAAGAGAATGTATTGAAGAACTGTGCAATAAAGAAGAAGCCAGGGAAGTCTTTGAAAATGACCCTGAAACGGTAAGAATCCTTGGAAATCATCAAGCTTGCACACCTCAACATAACAAGTTGAACATTTACAGCCGGAGCTCCCTTGCATTCTATTTTAATGTTAATGATTTTACATATCACCTTCCACATGTGACTACCTGCATTTCAGAAAGTGCCTTCAAAGAAAGATGAGCTTGTTGTAAAGATACTCTTGCCAATAGTAATCTGTTGTGGCCAAAGTTGTGTAATTCAATTATACTTCATTATCCTCCAATAGTACTGACCTCATGGTCTTTAAATATTTTCCCCCAACCAGAGTTTGGTGGTATTAGGGGGAGAGGATAGGAACTCTCAAGTGTCAATGTAATGTGTGTGTGTACACTGGCACATACTTGCACATGTTATCACTATGCTTTGTTAAATCTTTCCATTGGCATTTATTTTTAACTAGGTTTTAGAAAACAGGGCCATCTAATCCGGAGGTTGGTACACAGCAAGTACTCAGTGAAGGCCTAATGCAGAATTTATGGCAGTACCGCATTCACTGAGTAAACTTTAATTTATACCTACACTCTTGGAACGTTTTCTGAGCCTACTTTATGTAAGCAATAAACCCTATGATTATAATTTACACCTTTAGTGTATAACATTTTATAACATTTTCAAAGTTAGTCAAGAAAAATTTAATCATTAGGATCCCTATGTATTATACCAAAATATGGGGCCTCTAGATTTTTATTGTTAGTCTCCCTAATTTTCTTAAAGGAGGATGTTCTCTAGTATGATCTGTGGATAGGAGTATAAATAGTGCCTTCAAAAATTAGAGTAGAGGTGCCCAGGTGTCGTGGCCCACACCTGTAATCCTAGCACTTTGGGAGGTTGAGGCACGAGGATTGCTGGAGGCCGGGAGTTCAAGACCAGCCTAAGCAAGAATGAGAACCTGTCTCTACCAAAATGTAAGAAAAAATAATTAGTAGGACTTGGAGGAATGTGCCTGTAGACCTAGCTTCAGGACTAGCTAGGGTGGCTGTGGCAGGAGAATCCTTCATCCCAGGAATCTGAGGTTGCAGTAAGCTATGGTGACATGACTGCACTCTAGCCAGGACAACAGAACACGACTCTGTCTCAAAAAAAATAAATAAATAAAATAAATCAATCAATAAATAAATAATAATGAAAAGAAGTAGTGTGAGAGGGACCTCGAGAATTCAAATTGAATAATCTTCACGGTTACCTAAGATATTTTCCTGAGATGAACTGTGTAACCTAGAGCAAAAGAGAGAGAACTCAAATGCAAAGTACCTCCTATATTTCTACTGCGGCTCCCAGGACCACAAGAATAGGTCAGAGATAATGAACAGGAACAATATATGGTTAGAATATTTATCTGAACCAGTAGCTCCTTGGGGCTGCTCTCTCTGGGGCTGCTGTTTAATCTTTTTTACCACCACTTATTCTAACAGGTTAAAAGGGAATTTAACACTCCCCAGAATTGAATGAAAATGTTTCTCTTCATATTTTATTGCTTTTTGTGAATATGTATTTGACAAAGTAAAGATACCCACATAATATGATGGAATACTTTTATTGTGTAGGAAACATATATATATATATATATAATGTATATCTACCTCATATATATAATATGCTTTCAACATACTTTATAGTTACATAATAAAAAGGAATGTGTGTATATGTATAGTAAATATTATAAATTTTCATAACGAAAAAGAATACAGTGTATACAATAGTGTGTATATATATATATATATACACATAGTGTCATATATATGGTAGTATATGTGTATACACACAAACACATTCCTTCTTATTATGGAAATTTTAAATAAGTTTTAAATATCAAATTAGAGAGAAAAGTTATCAACCATCTGCCTTTCTTGTTTTCCGTATTTTAGCCTATCCATTCTAATTTTTTGTTTTATTTGTCTGAAACATTTTAAGGCATACCTAAGGCACATAACATCATATTATTATAGCACCTATAAATTCATACCATTGTAGATATGTTCTTTGGGAATAGCCTCTAAGTAGCAAAAGAGGAATGAGGGGGACAACTGCAAGGGGGAAGAGAAAAATTAGGGGAGACGGAAACCTCCTTTACACACGTGTGCACGTCATCCTGTCCGCTAATTCTACATTGATCTCATTGACAGAAAAGAAAGAGATGACAGAGGGAGCAAGACCAAAATGGGAGAATGAAATGGGAGACAAAGAAACTGTTAATGTTTATCATTTTCTACCTGACCCCAACCATGCCCTGCCACATCCCTAATATCTTGCTCACATTTCCAGCCTTCGCCCATTGTTTACCTCTCCACTCCTCTCTAATGTATGTCTTTCACCATCACATCGTCGCTTTGTGAACCCCATTTGTGGTTATCTTCCTGGCCTCTCTTATGTAGAAGACAGTACTGTTGTCTGAATTACTTGGTAGGAGATGTTATCCTTATAAGCCAGTGGGTAAGTGTAACGTAGGTTTATATGTGAGAAGATGAAAGAGTGAGGACTTCTGCTCTGTACTAGATGAGGATCTGATCTGTCCTTACTGAATGGTAAAATTAAGTGTGTTTTGTGTAGAAATTCTGATTTCTTTTGAGGTGCTGGCGTGCTATAAATGCTAAATGTTAGATATACATGAATGGGTTGGTGGATCACTCTGAGAAATTACTGTCGGGATTTTTTAACATTTTCCTTCATTTGGTAAGGTACATTCCTTAGTCCAAATTACTCATTTACAGACAAACTTTTGGAACACAACCAATTTAAGTAAGGTATTACATGTATATAAGATGCTAAAGAATAAATGTCCACTTTAATTAAATTCAAATTATGTCACTATTATTCAACATTGTTATTCAACATTGAATCTGTCTGTAATTATCATGACATGAAATATGTCAAATGAGTATCCAATCATTGTGGAAAAATTAAAGGATTTATATAAAGGGAGGTGTCTAACATCTTACATAGAACTTGTTTTCAGATCAGAAGCTTTTATTTTTTTGTCCGGGGCCAGGTTTGAACCCATCACCTCTGGTATTTGGGGCCAGCGCCCTGCTCCTTGAGCCACAGGCACCACCCAGATCAGAAGCTTTTGAAACGTGATTTAAGTGATTAATATTGTTTTAAGCTCAAGCATCTTATTGGTTTAACTTTATTGCTTCTCTCTGTATATTTTTACTATAGAAAAAAATTATGTTATAATATGCAAAAGAGTTAACTGTAATTTATATATATTTTTAATATAAAAACACATTGTTAAATTAACATAATGAAACTTAAACTTGCTAAACTATATTTTTTCTTTTTCTTCTTTCTAGGATTATTTTTATCCAAAATACTTAGGTAAGTTCAAAGCATCTTAATTATATGATCTTAGAAATGGAAGGGAACTTAGATATGTAGAAGTCTAAATCTCTACCCATATATTCTATCCGATATAATTTAATTATCCTTGGGAGTGAGATTTCATTTTATGTGCAATTTTGATGTTTTTAAATTTAAATATATGTAGACATATTTGGAATGATTCTTTAATTACCATTTGGCATTTTGGCTTTTAGGCTTTTTCATTCTTGTATCTTTCACATGAAGCGTCATTGACTAATGTTCAGTTATATTTAGGTAGCAAGGAATTATCTATAAGTATATGAATTTTTTTTTTTTTTGTAGAGACAGAGTCTCACTTTATCGCCCTTGGTAGAGTGCCGTGGCGTCACACTGCTCACAGCAACCTCCAGCACTTGGGCTTAAGCGATTCTCTTGCCTCAGCCTCCCTAGTAGCTGGGACTACACGCGCCCGCCACAGCGCCCGGTTATTTTTTTGTTTTGCAGTTCGGCCGAGGCCGGGCTTGAACCCGCCACCTTCGGTATATGGGGCCGGCGCCCTACTCGCTGAGCCAGAGGAGCCGCCCATCATTATTATTTTTTTAAAAGAATCTTTTTGGGCTCGGCACCTGTGGCTCAACGGGCTAAGGCGCCAGCCACATATGCCTGAGCTGGCGGGTTCAAATCCAGCCCGGGCCCGCCAAACAACAATGACGGCTGCAACCAAAAAATGGCCAGGCGTTGTGGCGGGTGCCTGTAGTTCCACTTGAGCCCAGGAACTGGAGGTTGCTGTGAGCTGTGATGCCACAGCACTCTATCCAGGGTGACAGCTTGAGGCTCTGTCTAAAAAAAACTACAGGCATTATTTTTCAAAATTTACTTATTTATTTTTGAGACGCAGTTTTGCTGTTTCTCTCTCCCAGGTTGGAGTGGCATAATCATAATTCACGGCAGCCTCAGACTCCTGGGTTTAAGTGATCCTCCCACCCTTTGACTCCCAGAGTGCTAGGATTACAGGCATGAGTAACCACATCTGGCTAATCTTTTATATTATTTTTGTAGAGATAGGGTCTTACTATGTTGCCTAGGCTGGTGTCAAACCCTGGGCCCCAAGTGATCTTCCCACCTCAGCCTCCTGAGTAGCTGGGATGATAGGTGTGAGGCACCATAGCTAGCTCTTTACTTTTTTTGTATTTCCTACAGTGCCTAGCACATTACAAAGTATAGTGTTTATGTTTTAAAAATCCCAGCTGATGAAGACCAGCCACAGTGGCTCATGCCTGTAATCCCAACACTCTATGAGGCTGAGGCGGGTAGATTGTCTGCATTCTGGAGTTCGAGACCAGCCTGAGCTAGAGTCAGAAACCCATCTCTAAAAACAACCAGGTGTTGTGTCAGGTGCCTATAGCCCCAGCTACTTAGGACACGGAGGCAAGAGAATCACTTGAGCCCAAGAGTTTGAGGTTGCTATGAGCTATGATGCCATAGCACTCTACTGAGGGTGATAAAGTGAGACAGTCTCAAAAAAAAAAAAAAGTCCAGCTGATGGCAGTGATAGAGATGGGAATTTTACCCTTAGTTATCAATGAAAACTACAGCAATAACCTTCTTGCTGAAGCAAGGGAGGGACAGGAGATCCACCAGACTGTAATTAGGGATCATTTAAGGAACTAAATGATTAGTGGTTAGAGTGGCCACTTCATAGAATACTTTCAAGAAAGGGCTGTCGGGGCAGCGCCTGTGGCTCAGTGGCTAGGGTGCCGGCCCCATATACCGAGGGTGGCGGGTTGGACCCAGCCCCGGCCAAACTGCAACCAAAAAAAATAGCTGGCATTGTAGTGGGCGCCTCCTAGCTACTCAGGAGGCTGAGGCAAGAGAATCGCCTAAGCTCAGGAGTTGGAGGTTTCTGTGAGCTGTGATGCCGCGGTATTCTCCCGAGGGTGATAAAGTAAGACTCTGTCTCAAAAAAAAAAAAAAAAAAAGTAAAGGCTGTCATCTAAGCAAGCCTCATTAAACCTTAGGGCTGAGCATTCTGGATTTGAAAGCTGAGTTTCATCTCTCTTCCCAGTGAATGGAACAGCAGCAGGTATAGGGTGCTGTACCTGGGTAGTTTTGCATCATCACAGCAGGCATGCCACGGTAGCTGGGGTGGTTGGGGTCATAGGACTGGCTGTAGGAGTAGCCGTGCATGTAGGGGATGTAGGACTGGTGTTGAGTGAGGGGGGAAGACACAGGCACATGTACACTTGGTCGGGGCTCCTTGCTCCCAAGGCGGGACTCCTCAGACGTGGGCAGCTTGCAGTCACCACTTGTGCTTTCCTTCCCATCTTCCTTAGGGATAGAGTCCTTACTCCTGCTCCTTTCCTCCTTCAATTTGCGGTCCCGTTCCTCTTTCCACCGCTCATCCTCTGATTTGATGTCTGAGTACTTGGCAGGATAAACATATGTCCACATCCGGGGCTCTGCCTCCTACAACAATCACAGAACAAGGACTGAGTGTTGTACAGATAAGACAGAGATAATATTCAGGCCCAAGGTCTCAGTAGAACCATCAGAGCAGATAGTTTACTAGACACTCTAGGTTGGGCAGTGCCTGTGGCTCAGTGGGTAGGGCGCCAGCCCCATATACAGAGTGTGGTGGGTTTGAACCCGGCCCTGGCTAAACTGCAATAAAAAATAGCCAGGCATTGTGGTGGGCACAGCTACTCGGAAGGCTGAGGCAAGTAAATCACCTAAGCCCAAGAGCCAGAGGTTGCTATGAGCTGTGATGCCACAGCACTCTACTGAGGGCAACAAAGTGAGACTCTGTCTCTAAAAATAAAAAAGAACTAGACACTCTAGACAGAGCAGGATCTTGGCCTCTATTGATGATGATCATAACCTTTTTCTTAAAAAGTACCCTCCCACCTCCTGTATCCCCCAGGGAACAAAATGTGAGGAAAGAAAAGGAAAGGTCATCAGTCCATCAGTGGATATTCTCTAGGTGACAGCAAGCATTGTGGAAAAATTCCTGTCAGAACAGAACAGGCTGACCCCTTCCAACGTGGTTAGGTTGTTTCACTTCTTCAGAGCAAGCTCAGAGGGTGGAATGCTGTAAATGCCACCCAGGCAGAGGAGGGAGGTATAATTCTGACACCAAAAGAGAAGAAAAATATTCTAAATCTCATGAGTGGAACAAAATGTGAGCATCCAAGTTTTGGTTCTAACTACCTATAAAACTTAAAGGAACTCAGCAATTGAGTGGGGGTACTTTTAACCTACTCTGAAAAACGGAGAAATTATCATTAACTCATTCCATAGGAACCAAACAATAGAGGAAACACTGGATTAAGATCAAGATACCCGGGTTCTAGGCTCAGCTCTACTAGTGAAATCTCAGGTAATCTTAGACAAATTAGGCTAATTTATCTGAGTCTTTCTTGTCACATGGGAAAAAATACCTCTCATGTAAAAATGCTTTTTAAGAAACAAAATGGCTTGGCGCCTGTGGCTCAACCAGCTAAGGCACCAGCCACGTACACCTGAGCTGGCGGGTTCGAATCCAGCCCAGACCGGCCAAACAACGACAGCTGCAACCAAAAAGTGGCTGGGCATTGTGGCGGGCGCCTGTGGAGCCAGCTACTTGGGAGGCAGAGGCAGGAGACTTGCTTGAGCCCAGGAATTGGAGGTTGCTGTGAGCTGTGATGCCACAGCACTCTATCCAGGGTGACAGTTTGAGGCTCTGTCTCAAAAAAAAGAAAAAAAAAAAAGAAACATT
>CAUYON010016905.1:0-12212 GCA_963573935.1 Arctocebus calabarensis
CCATCTCAGGATGGGCAAAAGATCTGAAGAGAAACTTCTCTAAAGAAGACAGGCGCATGGCCTTCAGACACATGAAGAAATGCTCATTATCCTTAATCATCAGAGAAATGCAAATCAAAACTACCTTGAGATATCATCTAACTCCTGTAAGATTAGCCCACATGATGAAATCCCAAAACCAGAGATGTTGGCGTAGATGTGGAGAAAAGGGAACACTTCTGCATAGCTGGTGGGAATGCAAACTAATACCTCCCTTTTGGAAAGATGTTTGGTGAACACTCAGAGATTTAAAAATAGACTTGCCATTTGACCCTATAATTCCTTTACTTGGTATATACCCAGATGACCAAAAATCACATTACAACAAAGACATCTGTACCAGATTGTTTATTGCTGCCCATTCATAATTGCTAAGTCATGGAAGAAGCCCAAGTGCCCATCGATCCACGAATGGATTAATAAATTGTGGTACATGTATACCATGGAATATTATGCATCCTTAAAGAAAGATGGTGACTTTTCCTCTTTCATATGTACATGGATGGAGCTGGAACAAATCCTCCTTAGCAAAGTTTCTCAAGAATGGAAGAAAAAATATCCAATGTATACAGCCCTAAGATGGAGCAAATTTATTTTCATGTGAATGCTACAACCCAATTATTGCACAAGAAGATGAGGAAAGGGGAGAGGAAGGAAAGGGGAGGTTGAGGGTGGGGGGAGAGAGGATTAAGGCTGAGAACGCACTTGAGGTGCATCTTTGAAGGGTCAGGAGAAAACTACTAAATGCAGAACAAAAATGTTTTCACACAGTAAATGAGAAAATCTCATGAATGTTATATCGAATAGGCGGATGAAAATATCTCAGATTGTATATGAAGCCCGCACACTGTACCCCATGATTGAACTAATGTACACACCTATGATTCAATAAAAAATTAAAAAATAAAAAATAAAAAAGGAAATGCTTCAGAGGCTCGGTGCCTATAGCTCAGCAGCTTGGAAGCCAGCCACATACACTGGAGCTGGAGGGTTCGAATCCAGCCCAGCCCGGGTCTGTCAAACAACAATGACAACTACAATCAAAAACTAGCCAGGCACTGTGGTGGATGCCTGTAGTCCCAGCTACTTGGGAGGCTGAGGCAAGAGAATCGCTTAAGCCAGAGTTGGAGGTTGCTGTGAGCTGTGAGGCCATAGCACAGCACTCTACTGAGGGTGACAAAGTGAGACTCTGCCTCAAAAAAAAAAAAAAGGAATGCTTCAGAGAATAGAAAAATTATATAGGTCAGATCTACATAAACAAACGATTATATCTGAACAAAAACTTATTTTCCTTACTTTTAATGGATCTAACAGATAGCTGTTTAAAATAATAACAGCAACAATGTACTTATTTATGCTTATATATTAATATAGATGAAATGAATGGCATCAATGATACAGGATGGCAGTACTTGTGAATTAGCATTATTTAAATATGGACTTGTATTATTACAGATGTATATTGCAAACTGTGAGAAACCATTAAAAAATAGCAAAAGAAGTATGACTGATGTGCGAAGAATAGAGAGAAAATGAAATGATATTAAATGCTCGAATTAAAAACACAAAAGACAGAAAAAGTGTAAAAGAAAACATAGGAACAAAGAACAATGGCAACAAACATAAAACAGCAACAAATGTGGTAGAAGTTAGCTCAACTATATCAAGAATCACAGCCTTGTTAGGGTACTGAAATGTTTGTGGGACTGCAGGAAGAACAGATGAATGGACCAGTGTAAGAGAACAGACAACTCAGATTAGACCCACATAAATATAGTCAACTGTTCTTTAACAAAGGAGAATAAACAACACAATAGAGAAAAGATAGCTGTCTCAACAAATGGTACTGGAATAACTGGAAGTCCACATAAAAGAGAAAAAGAAAGGAAAGAGAGAGAGAAAGAAAGCATCTAGACACAGACTTTACCCAGGAGTATCCAATCATTTTTTTCCCTCTGTTGTACATCAGAAAAATAAGAGTTGTCTTGAGACACACATTAAATATACAAACACTAAGAAAAGCTGATTCGCAAAAACAAAAGAAACAAACAAAAAAAGGTCTGTGCATAATAGCTAAGCCAAGAAAAGTCCTCATAAAATCAACAATGTATGCAAGTTGGACACCCCTGCTTTACATTCTTCACAAAAAGTAACTCTAAGTGGCTCCCAGAAATAAATACAAAAGGCAAAACTATAAGAGTACAAGAAAATAACATAGAAGAAAATCCAGATGATCTTGGGTTTGGTGATAACTTTTTATATGTGCACCAAAGGTATGATCTATGAAAGAAAGAATTAGTAAGCTGGACTTGATTAATATTAAAAATTTCTGCTTGGCAAAAGCACTTTCAACAGATGAAAAGACAAGCCACAGAGTGGGAGAAAATATTTGCAAAAGACATATCTGATAAAAGACCATTCTCCAAAATATACAACGAACTCTTAAAGCTCAACAATAGGAAGATGGACAATACTATTAAAAATGGGCCCAAGACCTTAATAACATCTCATCAAAGATACACGAAAGGCAAAAACGCACATAAAAACTTGTACCACATTACATGTCCTCAGAAAAATGCAAAATAAAACAAATGAAAAAATGCTCCACATCACATGTCATCAGGGAAATACAAAAGAAAACATGTGAGATACTACTACATACCTATAGGAAGGCCCCAAAACTCACAAAATAAAATGCTGGTGAGGATATGGGGCAAAAGGAACTCTTATTCATTGCTGGTGAGAAAACAAAATGATCCAGCCACTTTGGAAGACAGGTGATTCCTTACAAAACTAAACATATTCTTACCAAATGATGAAGCAACTTCATTCCATGGTATTTACCCAAAGGAGCTGAAAACTTATGTTCACACAAAAACTTGCACACTGACGTTTACAGCAAGTTTATCCATAGTGCCCAAACTTGGCATTAACCAATCCAGCCATCCTTCAATAGGTGAATGATTAAACAAACTGTAGTACATCCAGCCAACAGCATCTTATTTAGCACTAAAAAGAAATGAGCTATCAGACCATGAAAAGACATGGAGAAAATTTAAATACTTATTATTAAGTAAAAGCAGTCAACCTGGAAAGGCTACATACTATATGATTCTGATCATATGACATTCTAGAAAAGGCAAAACTATGGAGACAGTAAGAGGATCAGTGGTTGGCTCAGCACCTGTAGCTCAGTAGTTATGTACCAGTCACATACACCAAGGCTGGCGGGTTCAAACCCGGCCTGGGCCTGCTAAAACAACAATGACAACTGCCAACAAAAAACAGCCAGGCATTGTGGCAGGCACCTGTACTCCCAGCTACTTGGGAGGCTGAGGCAAGAGAATTGCTTAAGCCCAAGAGTTTGAGGTTGCTGTGAGCTATGACACCATGGCACTCTACCAAAGGTGACATAGAGATTCTCTGTCTTAAAACAAAACAAACAAACAAACAAACAAAAAAACAGATCAGTGGTTGCCAGGGGTTGCAGAGGAAGCAGGGATAAAGCACAGAGGGAGCTTAGGGCAGTGGAAATACTCTATGATATTACAGTGATGGATACACATCATTACACATTGGCCAAACTTACAGAATGTACAGTCCCAACAATGAATGCTAATGTAAAATACTGACTGTGGATGCCCATCAGTGATCACAAATGTGCTGATCTCTATACCTTCGCTCAATTTTTTTGTGAACCTTTAACTGGTCTAAAAAGTGAAGTCCATTAAAAAAAATTAACCCTGACTCCAAAAATTAATTTGAGATGGTTCACAAACCCAAATATAAAAGAGAAAATAATAATACTCCTGATAAGAAACTATTTTCATGACCTTGGGTCAGGCAAATATTTCATAAATAGAAAACAAAAAGTATTAAACATACAATTGTTTTCAATTGATAAGCTAAACTTTGCTAAAATGGAGTGCTTCAGTTTAACAAAAAATATTATTAACAATTTAGATTGGTGGAGACAGGATGGGAGAAGATTTATCTGACAAAAGAACTTATATCCAGAAACATTACTTGCAACATCATAGAAGAATCTCCAAATACAACACTGAGTGTGATTATAGTATCATGCTATAATATTGAGAAATTAAATGCAAAGCATATATAATAAATGATTTCATTTATATAAAGATCAATCATTTTACAAAATAAAAAAAGAATTTTTGGCTGGATATGGTGGCTCACACCTGTAATCCTAGCACTTGGGTGGCGAAGGCAAGTGGATTGCCTGAGCTCACACATTCGAGACCAGCCTGAGCCAGAGCGAGATCCCGTATCTGAAAAATAGCCGGGCATTGTGGCAGGTGCCTGTAGACCCAGCTACTCAGGAGGCTGAGGAAAGAGAATTGCTTGAGCTATATGATGCCACAGCACTCTATCCAGGGTGACAAAGTGAGATTCTGTCTCAAAAAAAAAAAAAGAAAAAATCACAAGAGAAATTAGAAAAATAATAAAGAATTATTAAGTGTAGTAACAGACAAAATTAATCTAGGATGTTAAAAGTTAATATAATTTATATAAAAATACAGTTGCAGCCTTGGCACCTGTGGCTCAATGGGATAAGGCGCCAGCCACGTACACCTGAGCTGGCGGGTTCAAACCCAGCCCGGGTCCACCAAACAACAATGACGGCTACAACCAAAAAATGGCCGGGCATTGTGGCGGGTGCCTGTAGTCCCAGCTACTTGAGAGGCGGAGGCAGGAGACTCGCTTGAGCCCAGGAATTGGAGACTGCTGTGAGCTGTAATGCCACAGCACTCTATCCAGGGTGACAGCTTGAGGCTCTGTCTCAAAAAAAAAAAATACAGTTGCAAACTGTACCATATGATCTCTTTTATACGTGAAATACATATATTTTTGAATTCTGATTCTGATAAAGATATTTTATTTTTTTTTATTATTTTAGACTTTTTGGAAGGAGCACAAGAGAAGCACCCAGATGCTTCAGTCAACTTCTCAGAGTTTTCTATGAAGTGCTCAGAGAGGTGGAAGACCATGTCTGCTAAAGAGAAAGGAAAATATGAAGATAAGGCAAAGGCAGACAAGGCCCATTATGAAGGAGAAATGAAAACCTATATCCCTCCTAAAGGGGAAACAAAAAAGAAGTTCAAGGATCCCAATGTACCCAAGAGGTCTCCATTGGCCTTTTTCTTGTTCTGTTCTGAGTATCGCCCAAAAATCAAAGGAGAACATCCTGGCCTATCCATTGGTGATGTTGCAAAGAAGCTGGGAGAGATGTGGAATAACACTGCTGCAGAGGACAAGCAGACTGGTGAAAAGAAGGCTGCAAAGCTGAAGGAAAAATACGAAAAGGATATTGCTGCATACCGAACTAAAGGAAAGCCTGATGCAGCGAAAAAGGGAGTCGTCAAGGCTGAAAAAAGCAAGAAAAAGAAGGGAGAGGAGGAAGATGAGGAAGATGAGGAGGATGATGAATAAGTTGGTTCTAGCACAGTTTTTTTCTTGTCTATACAGCATTTAACCTCCCTGTACGTAACTCTCTCCTGGTTCAAATCCAGTCTGGGCCCACCAAACAACAATGATGGCTGCAACCAAAAAATGGCTGAGCGTTGTGGCGGGTGCCTGTAGTCCCAGCTACTTGGGAGGCGGAGGCAAGAGACTCGCTTTTGCATATGATGATGCTTTGCCTCTTGGCTTCTTAGCATCTCCTTTGCCCATGTTTAGTTATTTTTCCTCAGCGAGGCACAGAGTCGCCAGTGCCCGTCTGGCTCTCACTTGCCCTGGGGTTGTCTCTATGGAGTTCAATGTACTCCCTCATTTTATTTTATTTTTATTTTTTTTGCAATTTTTGGCTAGGGCCAGGTTTGAACCCGCCACCTCCAATATATGGGGCTGGCACCCTATTCCTTGAGCCACAGGTGCTGTCCTGCCTCATTTTCTTTATTATGGTAATATTTATATTTTCTAAGTGGTTTTTAGCAGATATGCTTATGTAATTTTTTTTTCTTCAGTTTGTGGCCGGGACTGAAGTTTTGGTGGTGGGGCCAACACCTCCGATATATGGGGCCAGCACCCAACTCCATTGAGCCACAGCTGTTACCTGTTTATGTAATTTTTTAAGCTGATAAAAGGAAATACCTCTGGCTACTCCATTAAATGACATTAGTACTCTTAGTTCAAAAAGTTAATACTCATTACATGAATACGTAATGGTTACTCTTCCTACTTCCACTTTTCCCAATTATTCCACTATTCAGTGGGTTCTAAACACTGTGCTATACTTCTTTTTATTATAACATACACATTAAAGACCAAATATTAAAACAAGTTTCTTTTTCATCAAACCTTGACCTTTACTTCATTATCTTTCTGGAAACTGTTTCCTTGAATTGAATAGAACTGAACTTAACATGGAGTTAAACAAACACTTTATCCAATTCTTCCCAGACTCGCTATGTACCTGCACATTTAACACTTCAAAAATTTTGCTCCCAAAGATTCTTTCCTTGGCCTACTTCAGGCACTTCTTAAATAATTCCATCTATTTCTCTGCCTTCAACTACAATCTGTTACTAAAGAGATGGATTTCAAATCTACATTCAGGGCGGCGCCTGTGGCTCAAAGAAGTAGGGCGCTGGCCCATATGCCTGAGGTGACAGGTCCAAACACAGCCCAGGCCAAAAACTGCAAAAAAAATCTACATTCAAAATTCATATCCTAACATTCCTGTGAGTCTCCAACTCATATAAGCAATTATCTAGTAGACATAACTTGATGCCTAAACGTGAACCTAAGATGCAATATATTCATATTTCCCTACAACAAGATTACACAAAAGTCAGGTCTGTAGAAAACCAACTTACCTAGGACATTTCTCAAGACTGGAGAAAAATAACCACATTCAAGACACTGACTGTGGTGACACACATGGACAGATCAAGCATAACAGTCTTGGTTTGACTTCAGAGTACTAAAACCAGAATATCATTCTAGCCAAGCAAAGCAGGGTAATAGGGCACTAAGTGTAAGCTGGCCGGAATTAGCCTTGGGAGATCTAGGCCTACAGAGGGAGGTCCCCTAAGATGCATGAATGGAAAGTCCAAAGATAAAGCTTTTTTAAAAGGCTGATAAGGAACAGATATCCATAGTAGCCAAACCAATTAACCCTCAAGAAGGGTTAATTGGGCATGGAGGCTCACACCTGTAATCCTAACACTCTGGGAGGCCAAGGCAGGTAGACTAATTGAGCTCAGGAATTCAAGACCAGCCAGAGCAAGAGCAAGACCCCGCCTCTACTAAAAATAGAAACTCTAGCCAGGCATTGTGGTGGGTGCCTTTAGTCCCAGCTACTTGGGAGGTAAGAGGATTACTCAAGGCCAAGAATTTAAGGTTGCTGTGAACTGTGATGATATCACAGCACTCTACCCAGGGTGACAGAGTGAGACTCTGTCTCCAATTAAAAAAGGAATAGACTTTGGCATTGATGATGGGAGGTGGAAATAAATAACATAGGTCAATAAGGAGGAGAACTGCCAGAACCACAGAAGAAAGACTAGTTCAGTGTACAAAAGAGGGAAGGAAGAATGTATAATATTCCTCTGACTCTAAGATACTCTAGACTATGATTGCCATGACTTTATGTACAACTATTTTTATTTCTCTCTTTTATGAAAGCAATAATGCTACCAATTAAGTAGGACATGCCACCTCTGACTGCATCTGATTTTAGAAATGTTCAAAAGTGACAACACGTACACATCTCAACTCAGAAGTGGCAGAGGGGCTGAGACTCCCTCCCTATTGGATTACAGATGAGAAACCAATCTGTCCCCCCAGGAGAGAAGTGTCCAAGAACATCACACGCTCCTGCTGCTCCCAGCTATGGGCCAACAGGCAGGAAACTCAGCAAGACCAAAGACTAAGCTGTCTTTAAAATGACAGTCAGAGAGGAGATGTAAATGACATGGAAAACCGCTATCAAACAATGTTAACAATAATGAAGGTAGCATAAAAAATTGAATCATATGCAAAAAGCATTTTCTTTGGTAAAAAAGGATTAGATACAAGTATTTCAATTGTTCACAGTTATTATCTGAAAGTGCTAGAATTACAGGTAATTTCCTCCATGCTTCTTAATATTTCTTTACTTGCCCCAAATTTCCATAATCAACACATAACATTTTTATAATCAGAGATAAAAAGGTCAAATATTAAATGTTTGTTTTTAATTTACAAATTGTGGCCCACACAAATGCATTGGTCTCTTTAAATATGAGACACAGAGATGTCTTATGAAGGAACAAAAAGCCTTCCTTAACAATGGAGCAAGCATTACTCAAGTAGTGGTGTCATGTCGGAGCATCCTAACATCTGTAGCAAGAGGGCTAACCTTCATTTTCAAGTCTAAGAATGAGTAATGAAAGAAATTCTTTTTGTCTTTTTCTTTTTAAACATAAGATTTCAAGAATGCCAATGTTATTACTTAAACTTTGACAGGATTAAATACTTCAGTTTCCTACTCGAGCTTGACCTCGACATAAGAATGGGCCAGAAGAAATACATCTGGTCACAGTGCTGATAAGTCTACTGCTAACAGTAGGGACTGCTGTCTTGCACAAGATCTATTTCTCTTATTTTAAAAAAAGGACTGTTTGACAAGTAGCTACTGCAGACGGAAATTGAAGCTAACACATTTTTTGTTCTGTTATCTTGACGGAATTATTTTTTTAGCCCACATACTCAAGTACAAATATATTTCTCTCTTCACATTCAAGAGGAACATTTTGACGAAGGATAAAGATCTGGAAATGTAAACATTATACTTGCCAAGAATAAAAAACATAATATACCACCTTCTACTCTACGTAGCGCTATCTCAGAAATGGGCTGAATATCTTGGACAAATCAAATCTCTTCATTTATAAATTTCAAGAAATTGTCGCTCTTCAAATGCCTTTCTTTGCACAAGAATGCAATAAGCCTAAACAAATAATAGACGATAACCGTACAGACATTTAATTAAAATACCTGAAATGTGCTACTTAAAACTGGCTACATGGCTCAAAGGAGTAAGGCATTGGCCTCATATATCGGAGGTGGCAGGTTCAAACCCAGTCCTGGCCAAAAACTGCAAAAAAAAATAAAAATAAAAATAAAAAATAAAACTGGCTAGGGAGGAGCCAAGATGGTGGTCTATAGCCAGCTTTCCAGAGATGCTCCCATCTAGGAGGAGAGTTAAAAGACAGAAATTTAGTGAGAAAGCCAACAGTTTGGATCTGAGCCAAAAGAGAAGGTCGAAGAATGCACATCAACCCTGCTGGAGCGACCTGCGACTCCAAGAATATAAATAAAAGGTACAGAACACATCACCAAGCTGACGGGAGTCCCCTCCCCCCATGAGATAGGCTCGCAGCATACTCCACACCTCCATACAAACAAGCAAGCAGAGTTCAGATGTCCTCCCACTCTACCCCACGGGAGAGACCCTCTAAAAACAGGACCTCCTTTCCATAATAGGGTGCAATGGCATTCTCCTGCCAGGCATAAAACTGTATATATTCTCTACTTGCAAGTTGGAACTCCTGGCACTCCTCTCCACTCTCACCCTGAGGTCTGGAGGTCTACCCCCCACGGAGTCCAGATTCTTGGACATTTTCTTGAGGGGTGTGGGCAGGGCATGGGCTGTTGCTGATCTGTGCTGTTTTTCCGGCTCGGGAGTGGTGACAGGAAAGTGAGCCGAGAGGAGGCCGAATGGGAGAGGCGGTCCCCTGAGGCACCAAGCAGCAGCAGAAGGCAATGGCTGTGGGTCTCGCACCCCTGGAGATGTTTTGAGGAGACACTCCCACTCTCTCTGGATGGCCAGGGGAAGCCAGCTTCTCCGGTGGCAGCCATTGGCAGAGGGGCAGGAATCAGGAGTGAAGGATATGCCTGAGGTGGTACCAGACCGGCTGGGGCCGAGTGCAGGGATTAGAATATATGCACTGAGAAAGCTTTGCTAAATTTCAGCTGCACCTGGCCCTGAGGGGATGACAGCTGAGACAAAGGGCTGAAGCTCACAGACTGAGTCAGGACTATTAGCAGCCCAGCATCTCTTCTACAGGGCAGAAATTCTGCGAACTTGTTCTGTTCTACCAGCAACATCAATCAGGGACAGGGCTGGAACTGAGTGAATCACCCCAGCCCCTATCAAGTACCCAGGTTCTCAGGCCTCACCTCCCCCATGCCAACACCGACATAAACTGGTGGACTGGCCAAGGAACCACAGAGCCCCTTATGACCTAGGCAGGCACAAACCTCTAAAGCATATGCTCATTGGAGGGAACTGGATCACAGCCCTGTAGGGCTACCAGAGACTGGGTGTGACAGAGGGGCAAGGTGGGGAAGGATCATCAACCTTCCCAGACTAATTTACTGGCTGGGGGGGGGCCCTCCTGAGCTCACAGAGCCCTGGAGCGAGTTATATTAGAGCTGCCAGCAGACTCCTGCTATCTAATCACCAGAGATTTTTCAATTCTTTGATTAGAGGTTGGTACTGGCTGGGACAATTAATTGGGACCTCTTCAACTGGGCCAATCACCCGAGGACTTTCCAACGTGGTACACTTGGTGTGTGGTAGTGGAACGGTTTGATTTTCCTTTTTCAATTGTTGTCTGTGGGGGGTGTGGTGACCTAACTGCTGGTATTTCTCCACAGCTCAGATTCCAACACAGAGTAACCGATTCTCTAGGTAAGACAGAGACCAGCTGAAAATAAGACAGAGCCACTTAACCCCACCACATCAAGAAGGCCCCCAGTTTCACAGGCAGTAGCAAAGTATGGGTTGGCAAAACTCTAGGGGAAAAGGTACAAACATTAGTCCCAGCTTACAGGCAAACGACTGGTCAATCACTACTACTAGAACCCCCAACCCAACTTATCCTTACCTACTCATCCAGCCAAACGGTTCAAAATAAATATGGGGTGGAAATCAGCAGAAAAGCTCTGGAAATATAAACAACCAGAGTAGATCAACCCCCCCAAGGAACAATTTGGCTGACACAAATGACAATCCTATGCATAAACAGATGGCTGAGATGTCAGAAATCGAATTCAGAATTTGGATTGCAAACAAGATCAAAAAAATAGAGGAAAAATTGGAATTAGAAATTCTGGGAGCACTTGTCAAAAAATTGTCTCAAGAAGTCAAGGAATTCAAAGACCAAATGACCAAAGATTTTGACACATTGAGATAAGAAGTTGCAGCCCTTAAAGATCTGAGAAACAAAGTAGAATCCCTCAGTAACAGAATAGAGCAAGCAGAAAAAAGGATTTCTGACATGGAAGACAAAGCTTTCGAACACTTGCAAACCTACAAAGAGGTAGAGAAATGGGAGGCAAAAACAGACAGCTCTGGGGTAACTCGAAGAAAACCAATATTTGCCTCATAGAGATACCTGAACACAACAAAGTGGCATCACAAGGCACAGAGTCTCTTCTTTATCAGATTATGAAAGAGAACTTTCCAGACATGCCAAGAGATTCTGAAATTCAGATACCAGACAGTTTCAAAACCCCAGCACGACTCAACCCAAATAAGACATCCCCAAGGCACATCATAATTAAGTTCACTAAAGTTAATATGAAAATTCTGAAAGCAACCAGATGCAAGAAATCTATTACCTACAAGGGGAAGAATATAAGAATAACTGTAGATCTCTCTGATCAAACCTTTCAAGCTAGAAGAGAATGGTCATCTACTTTTAATCTCCTAAAACAAAATAACTTTCAACCCAGGATCCTGTACCCAGCTAAACTGAGTTTCATCTACGATGGAGAAATTAAATACCTTTTTTTTTTTTTTTTTGAGACAGAGCCTCTAGCTGTCACCCTGGATAGAGTACTGTGGCATTATAGCTCACAGCAACCTCCAATTCCTGGACTCAAGCGAGTCTCATGCCTCCGCCTCCCAAGTAGTTGGGACTACAGGAACCTGCCACAATGCCCAGCCTTTTTTGTTGTTGTTGCAGTCATCATTGTTGTTTGGTGGGCCCAGGCTGGAGTCGAACCCGCCAGCTCAGGTGTATGTGGCTGGCGCCTTAGCCCGTTGAGCCACAGGCGCTGAGCCAAGAAATTAAATACGTTAATGACATCCACATGTCAAAGAAATTTGCTATAACTAAACCAGCTCTCCAGGATATTCTCAAACCTATCCTCCATAATAA
>CAUYON010016908.1:0-11183 GCA_963573935.1 Arctocebus calabarensis
AGGGAAGGTGAATTAGAGGGAAGAGTTTTGATCATGACTAGATCTCCAGAAGGGTAAAGTTCCT
The DNA here is from genome assembly GCA_963573935.1 of Arctocebus calabarensis. Taxonomy (NCBI): domain Eukaryota; kingdom Metazoa; phylum Chordata; class Mammalia; order Primates; family Lorisidae; genus Arctocebus; species Arctocebus calabarensis. Next base: position 65 of record CAUYON010016908.1, read on the forward strand.
GTTTTAGTTAGTATGTCCCTCCCCAAACGGGGCACAGGACTTTCAGGGACGATTAGGGAGGCATGAGAGAACAGCAAGTCATCTCAATTGCAGCTTAGAGGCTGGGCGAAAAATTTGGTAACTGGCTGTCCAGACATCCCCTGTATAGTTATGGATTTGGGAGATAAAAGACCAGGATTAGAGAGAAGTCCAGAAAAGGTTGCTCCAGTCTCCAAAAGAAGTTTTTTCTCCTGGTACTCCACTGTAAGGCAATCCTGGGGTTCTTGAGGGGTGATGACACAAGCTGGAGCCATAAGAATATGCCCCGGGCATTCTCAGTCCAGTTTGGGCTCTGATGGGGTCACTGTCCCAGGAGGCCTTCGCCTCTGGGGACAGGCCGGGACTTAATTCATTTATTAGTGCTAACAATTTTTTTCATGGATTCTTTGTAGCTTTCTACAAATGTGTATAAGATCATATTGTCATCAAACAATGAAAAAGTGCTGAATATCAATAATTATTGAGGAAATGCAAATCAAAACTGCAATATGATATAATCCTGCCACACACATGTCAAATAGCTCTTATAAAAAAAAAAGATAAAAAAGTGGCAAGTGTTGGACAGGATGTGGAAAAAGGGCACAATGTTATAGCAATGCTAAGAATACAAATTAACACAGCTGTTATGGAAAGCTGCCTGGAGTTTCATTAAACTAAAAATTGAATTGCCGTGTTCTTAGTAATCCTAACTCTTGGTATTTATCCAAAATATTTGAAATCAGTATTTTTAAGAGACGTTGTTGACACATGTCACTTCTGACACTTCTTGCCAGGGCCCAGGACTGGCCAGGTGTCTGGCCCAGTTTAACTAGGTTCTGGATGTGGACCGCTAAGTTACCTTGCTCTGGTACAGTTTTTCTTAGGTTCTTGAGGGCTATCTACTTTAGGAGGGAGGAAGGGAGAGAGAGAGAGAGAGAGAGAGAAGGAGAGAGAGAGAGAGAGACTTAGAATAAAGCAGTCTTCTTAGAAAGATAGATAGATCTTAGTCTTTAGTAGAGCTTAGTAATCTTCAGCAGAAAGATACTGTGCTGGCGTTCTGCAGGCAGGAGAGGAGACAGAGTCAGAGTAAGCGGGTCTGTGACAGAATGCGCATGCTCCCGACTGCCTGCTCCTCCAGCCTAATAGAAGGCTGATCTTGTGCCGCTCAACGACACAGGTGTAGAGACTGCCAATTCACCACTGCTCTCATCTTGTGAGCCCTTATGCTTGTTAGGCGAGCTAAATCCCTCTCCATGCCCTTTCCACCCAGGTTTTCCATTATTTAGGTATACAGGTATTTCTTATAACTCTCACTCTCAGCCATAGGCTATATGGACTGCAACATATTGTCAATACTATGTTCATTGCAGTATTATTTACGACATCCAACTTATGAAATCAATCTAGTTGTAAATAAATGAATCAATCAACTCATTAACCATCAACAGGTTAATGAATAAATAAAGTATGGAATATACACTCTAAAAATATTGCTCAGCCTTAAAAAAATGAAGGATAGCCTGTTGTTTGTGTAAAAGTAAATACAACTGGATTAAAATATTTTGATGCAGTAATCATCTGTTTTCTTTTCTGAATGTATTTATCTTTGTTCATTTTTCACGTGGTTTTTGTTTCTAGTCCTTATCTTAAACATTGTTACAGTTATTAAATTTTAAGCCTTTTAAATTACTGTGAAGGCAAAAAGTGGAAACCTAATTAACATCTGTATATGTAAAAATAAAAAAAAATTTAAAAAGTAAATACACCTGGGAATAATTTTCTTTTTTATGTTTTAAAATTTTATTTTAATGGAAAAATAATAAAGTATATATTTGTGGCATAAAATGTGATATTTGATACATGTAGGCCATACAGAATCAGGCTAATCAGCCTTAACCATCTCAAATATTTATAATTCTTTGTGTTGAAAGCATTTAAAATCCCCGTTTTAGCTACTTTGAAACACACGATACATTATTATTAACTGCCGTCGCCATGGTTTGCAATAGAATTTCAGAACGTAATCCTTCTATTTAACTGGGTGTTTTTATCCATTGGCCAAGGTCTCCTCTTCCCCATCCAGCTCCAACCTCAGCCTCTGGTCCCCACCATTCCATACTTACTTCTTAGTTTCTACACATATGTGAGGTCCTGTGGCATTTGTCTATCTGTGCCTGTTTTATTTTACTTAACATGATGTTCTGCTGTGAATGTATAACACTTTCTTTTGATAAGTGAAATAAACCACACATGGGAATAAAATACTCTATGTTCTCACTTCTCCATGAAATCTAAAAAAGTTAGACCCATAGAAGTAGAGGGTAAAATGGTGGTTACTAGAGGTAGGTGGGGGCTGATTGGGGAGATGAAAGGTTACAATATTTTACTTTAATTTCGGATGAGATATTCACACAGAAATATCAGGAGGCACTTAGATAAAAATAACAGATTTAAACACTGATCAGGTGTCCAGGTGAGCTCACCACGAGTGCATGGTGAATTTGGATGTAGGCAGGAGGTAGGCAGGACTGCGAAGTTGGTGCTCACAATGGTCTTTACACAGGGCACTTTCTGTGCCTCACTCATGTTTAGCAGAAATGTGCTTTCAGAACCTTACCATACATCATTTGTTGATGTCTTACCTCAAAACCAGTACCAGAAGATATCAAATAGCATATAATATCCCTACTTTAAGTTCTCCCATGAGTGCTCAACTGGAGGTGAACTCAACTTGGATGGCAGAGCGGATTGCACTTATACGAGCTTCTCCAGCGGCTGAGGACACAGAGCAAACATGCAGACTGCAGGAGCAGTGTGTGACTCTGGGATGTCTAGAATCAAAGGGAGCTTCTAAAATCGACTGGGGACCCTATAGAAATGGATAAGAACTTGCAACTTGCTGGCACACCCCTGCTTCACAGAGAGCTGGTGATTACAAAGGCTGAAGTCAATGCGAAAAGAGATAATAGGGAAGCTAAAGAGAGTGCCGTAGCTTGTCGTCATGCTGCGCTTGCAGGCTTCACCCAGGCATGCTCAGAAACAAACATTTACAGGACAAGTATCTGCAGGGATACAAAGTGGCTGCTATGAAATATCAACACTTAGCCCTTGGTTCTAAGCTAAAAAAAGATGGAAAAAATAAGGTTTTACACTTAAGTAACCTATAGAAATTACAGTATGGCATCTTGGTGGCTTCAGATCATTTCAAACAGATGGTATTTAAATTTCTACAAGAAATTCTTATTATAATGTAGACAGATTAGTTACTATCTTCAATCAACATTTTTTGGGAGATTTTTAAAAAGAATGCTTCAGTTATTTTTGTGTCATCTATAACCTGCCAACAATATAACCCAAGAAATACTGTAAAGATGGGACATGGCATGGGGCCAAAGCCCCAGGAACACTCAGACAACTTCAGATAAATTTTATCCAGCTACCATCCCCCATTGTATTTAAATATATCTCTGTTATTGTATTTCTATTTTTAGAACGACTCATTCAATTACAATGCTGCTTTCTTTTGATTTTCCAACATGATGTGTAACAACTTTGATATTAAGTTGACTGTCACATATACTTTGCAGAAATGTGTGTGTATCTACCTATTATACACATCTCTATTCTGTAAGGCACTGTTGCAACTCAGATATTGCAACATCCTTACCATTCACAATTTTCTGGAAAAGTTGAGGCAGGCATCTTGATAAGCCTGGTGTTTAAAATGGAACGCAGGATATCAGTGTTGGCTGATCAGAGATATCAGCTACCAGATCATCTCAGAAAGAAGGCCACATTGCCACAACCCTTCAGCAATCCTCATCTTGTGTAATTTGCCAGACCTTCACTAGACACTCAGGGCAAGTTTGTGAAAGCCATTTTGTCTTCTGCATTTTCACCTTCCTACAAACATGGTAAGTAGGGAACATATGGTCAGGTCTGTCGGTGTCAACAGCCTTGAAGGGAACACCCTGCTCCACCCACGATCAGTAGTGCTGTTTTCTGACATGTGTGTCAACCCCACCGCTGTCTTCTTCAGCCATTTCTTTCTCCATTAACCACTGAAGTCCATCCACTTTGTTGGCACGAGGGCCCTGCTTCTCCCCTGTGTCTGTGCCATTTTCTTTTGGTTCAGTCTCTTTTCCTCAGTGTCTCTAAGGCCCAAGGGGGAATCTGAGGTAAAACAACACTCTACACATCCAAAGATATTTTTCACAGTAGTGAAAGAACCAACAGGGCCCCTTCATCACAGCACGTTCCACATCCTGGGAAAGGTGCATGATATGTGGTGAACATCCTCACCTTCATGAAGCCACAGCACCAGGCCTTGGGTAATGAGCCAGGGTCTTCATCTGGACAGTCCACTTTTCTCACATGACAAACAGACTGACCTCTCCTATGGAGGTTTCTTATCCTATCAGGAGCAGTCTTCTGTGTTTTAAGATCACTTGCTGCCATGTTTGACTGTCCTGTTGTAAGACATGGGTCCAGCATCCACCCAAAATGGCATAAATCATGTCACATTGTGATACACCTCTTTCCTGCTATTGCCTGAGTTTAGTAGTTTAAAGAGTTTTCCTCTCCAGCCCTACATCGGGGGCACCTTCTTTGACACTGTGGTTCGTGTTTTCAGGAAAAATGTTTATGTTGACTGTGGATCAGAGTCTTGTAGCCACAGCTCAGTGTGTGGAGGTCCAGGACTGAGTGCAGCAGTTTTTGCTTTCTTTTCAGTTATTACCTGTACACACACATTTATGCACTGTCTCAGTGTTCATGAATGAACCCCTGGGGTGTGGCTGTACCATTTCCAACTCCCACTCATAACATTTACTCCCAACAACTTACTTGGAGCACCATCCGCCTCACTCCATGTGATGCTGCAGCCATCAGCTATCAGAGGCTCAGCTCCACCACCTTTTCATCCCTTGTTTTGCTAAACTATGCTTTAGCCATGTGTCAGGCAATCTCTACTTCTGATGTAATCATATAGAGTCTGCCAAGACCATCCTTAGTGTCTCTGAGCAACATAAGCACAGGTCTCAGAATAACAAACTACACTCCTGGTGGTTTATTACACAAATGATATGAATGAAAATCAGCAAAGGCATGTGGAGTAATTCCCAGGGACACCAGGCACTAGTTCCCAAGGTTCTTCTCTTCAATTAGCCTCTGTGCACCTTCAGTTCTACCAGCAGTGATGTCCGACCTTACGTGTGAGGGGTTATCCTGCAAGGAAGCTCCCCTGAGCCTTGGTGCCCAGCGCTGCTCACTGGGGTCATTCACAGGGTTGCAGCACCTGCACATATGATCCCCAATACCCAGAAAGCTGACCTTGGGCCACGAACAGGCATTCACCACAAATCAGCATGTGATCAACTAGTGCAGAATGTGTACTCCCAAAACAGATCAAAAAGCAAGTTAATTGATAACAATATTGGGAATGTGAGGAGGGAGGTGTGTAGATATATCTATATCTTAATGTTGGTTATGGTTTTAAGAGTATATGCATACACCCAAACTCCCTGAGTTCACACGTTACTTACTGGGGAGTATTTACACGGACATCATATCTTATTAATGTGGTTTTAAAATGCAGCTATCAAGAGCTGTATGCCAAGGGATCAGAGCCCATCTCTCAGGGGCTTACCATGGAGTAGTTTTCAGAATTTATTTCTTTCAGGAATTCATAAAGTTTGGGCAACCCACTGCTGATGAGTTAACCATTTTCTGCACAGGAGTTCAGATAAGATGACAAAGACTGTTAGAATGAAGGATATGACTTGGAAGAAAAGGGGTTTAAGGTCAGACTTCATGTGGGGGCAAAATTACTGGGAAATGATGCTGAGAGCCCAGGAATGGACTGGGAGGCAGTCAGAGGAGGGAGGTTAACAGAGCAAGAGCATGTTCCAGGAGCCAAAGCTGCAGGTGCCACATTGGACTGTGCGGACAGAGGCAGATTTGGGTGCAGTGGAACAGGAGAGTTTTCAGCTTATGGACTCAGGACAGAGGGGAAGAAACAAGTACATCCAAGAGAGCAGATAGAAATTTAAGTTTGATAAGTCTCCTTTCTAGGCTTCCATCACATGTCAGAGAGAAATTTAAGTGACTTTCCACCTTGATAGGAATGATTGAATGGCAGAGTGAGGAGGAAGAGGGGTGTCCCTAGGAGAGAACAGTCTGGACCTCACAGTAGCCCTTCTAACCTCTCTCCACCCTGTTTGTCGTCCCATCCACATGGGGCAATAGAAATATCAACACATCCCAGAACTGTTTTATTTTCCTTTTGAAAAGTTAAAAATGAGAAACATTAAGGTAGAGTAAGTAGAAGAAAAAGGAGAGAAAACTTAAATAAGTAACATAAGAAAGTAAAGAGAAAACATTACAAGTGATACCAACAGAATACAAAAGGAATGAAAGATGGTGGATCTGACATTGTCCAAAGTTGCTTCAATCTTCCCAGGTCTCAATTACATTCCTTGTCTCAGCACCTAAACCAAGTGAACTGAGAATACAGCTGCTGGTGTTCAGGACAACACATTGAAATTTCCATCACATACATTTTGGCAAGAATATGAAACCAACTTTTGTTGAGTCTGTAACTTTTCCACAAAAATTCAACAGATTTTGAGGCTAGATTCAGGCAAATATGGGGCACCACTTTGCTCTCCCCAAATATCCAACAATGAAGAATAAAAAACAGGCATCAGAGAAGGAGGATTGGATTATCAAGATAATATTCAGAATAAAATTCAATTGTCCTGATTCTCAGCCCCACAATGAGACCTGAATCACTGTCAGCAGAAGGGCAATCCCAGCTCCCTGCACACTGGGGACCAACTGAGATAGGGAACGATACTGGGGGTCTCTGCAGGATCTAAGGTGGGCAGGGCCAGCTCCCACCTCAGACTCAGCACTCAAGGACGTTTCTGCTCTTCCTCTGTGTCAGGGTAGAGGCTGTGTCTGGAGATGATAAAACTTACTCTATTCAAGACTTCTGCATATGGACAGAAACTAATGGCTATGAGAATAAATTCATCTCACAGTACATTTAACAATCCCTCATGTCAGTGGAAACACTGACTAGCAGAAAGTTAAGGAAAAATGCACTTGAGGTGAATGTGGAAATTACAATTGTTTGTAAACTACATCCTTGCTATTACATATATTTATATATGTTGCCTGAGAGGTTCACATAAAACCATGTTTTGTTTTATTAAAGTCCATGAACAATGTGTGGCCATGAGAATTCACCTCCCATCCCTCCAACTACAGGGAGCACCATGGACCAGACACCTGGCTGTCTCCCTGTCATCCATCATCGGGTTTGTGCTAAAGACACACGTCCTGTGGGCTGGTTCCAGGTGATGATCCCGCTTGGTGGTGATCATAGTAACAGTTACTCCTGAGAGATGCTGTGGGCCTGTCAAGGGCAACTGTGGATCAGGGAGGCACCAATGACTGTCTGCACTTTGCTTACATTACAGTGCAGTTATGAATTTCCACTCTCTTCTCCAATTTCTCCTTCACTTGATGTCAGACCTGCACCCTGGGCTGACATTTCCCGAGTCTCACCTGGCTTCTGTGAATTTTTCTACCTCCACAACTTACAAGTCTCTTTAGGGCATATGAGAATAATTTCTCCTATTATAAGAAACTATTCAAGTTTAGTGACTTTGCTTGTTAGGAATAAAGTTAAAGTTGTAAATCTTGAGACTCCGTTGGGAGTCTCGCAGAGGAAACACTAAGACGCAGACTGAGTCCCGGAACTGGAGAGAAAACCAGGGCTGAGCAGCCCCCTGCACCTGCCCTGAGTAACTCCGCTCTTGTGTCCCTGGCGCCCCCTGGCGGTACCACTCCGCAGGAGCTTCCAGTCTGGGCTCACAGTGCTGTCCATTCGCTGTGTCCCTCCTGCAGTAATAAACGGCTGTGTCCTCGGGTTTCAGTTTAGTCATTTCAAGAGAGACTGTGTTTGTAGGGTTGTCTCTGGCGATTGTGAATCTCCCTTGTACTGATAGAGAGTACCACTGACTACTTCCAGATGGTTGACTCACTCCTGTCACCCACTCCAGCCCCTTCCCTGGTGCCTGGTGGACCCAGTGCATGCTGTGATCACTGAAGGTGAATCCAGAGGCTGCACAGAAGAGTCTCAGGGACCCCCAGGCTGGACTAAGCCTCCCCCAGACTGCACCAGCTTCTCCTCACACTGGACACCTGCAAACACAGAGACGCCTGGTCAGAAACCTCCACACACACCCTGTGTTCTCTCTCTCACATCCACTCACACACTCCAAATCTCCAGTTCTCCATGAATCGCCTTGTAACAGAGCAACATGGAGAAGCCAGCTCAGCCCAGACTCCATGGTGGGTCGTCTGTGTTCAGTTCTGAGCAGCGAGTGGACAGACCTGAGAGTCCCAGGCTGGGGCTCCTCTCCCAGAGCTGCAGGGTCAAGGCTGGCCTGGTTTTCATGAGCAGAGGGAGGCCCTATTTGCATGTGCTCCTGCTACTTAGGAGGCCTGGGGTGGGACACTGAGGGAGAGCAGAGCCCGCAGCATGTGTGAGTGTGCAGGGGCAGGAACATGACAAGGGTAACACTTGATAACATACAAACTCTTATTGTGAGATTTCATGTGATACATACTTATGATATGTTGTTTTAGTTCATGTTTACACCTGCGTATTGTATGTGTCATTGTTTCTTGCAAGGTACAAATGTGAGACTCACCCCTGAGCACAGATTCTCTGTGTGATGTGTCCAGCATTTCAACTCTGTTGAGAGTGAGTTTTGGTATCTGAGCATGAACTTCTCAGCACGAGACTCCCCTGTCCCATGGACACACTCCAGGACTGAGTTGGGCCTGTCAATGGTTTCAATATTTCTCTCATAGGAATGTTTGTGGTTTTCTCGCTTCAATACTTTACCCTGAAAATTGAGAGGACTATGGTTGATGCAGTTGAATTTTTAGGGTTCTGGGTCATTTTCCTTCTAACACTTGTTTCTTCTCAGTAGTCCATTATTTTTGTAATTAATTTAATGAGGTATAATTGACATGAACTAATTCTACATACATTTAAAGTGTACATATTAGAAATATTAACACATCCACAATCATTATTAGCCTAGTGAATAAATCAATTTCCATAACCTCATCTGGCTCTATAAACAGGGCACCGTCCCCATGTGCTGAGGGTGGCAGGTTCAACAAGGCCCCTGCCAAACTGCAACAAAAAAATACCTGGGTGTTTTGGTGGGCACCTTTAGTCCCAGCTACTCCGGAGGCTGAGGCAAGACAATCACCTAAGCCCAAATGCTGGAGGTGGGTATGAGCTGTGATGCTACGGGACTCTACCAATGGTGACAAAGTGAGACTGTCTCTAAAAAAATGATTTTTTTTTTCTCAAAGACTAGATGAAGAGAAAGAGAGCCAGCTCCCAGAACGACATAGTCAACCCCCTCACCCAGACTCCTGGTTCAACCACCTGAACTTTATGTTACCCAGAATGCTTCTGCAAACTTTCAGATAGGAACAGACACTGTACATCCTTGGGGAAAATGTTTGTGTATGTGGACAATGGAAGTTCCCTTTGTGCAGATGATTATTTAAAGCTAAAGGCAATGGGGGAAATTTGCTTGTTGGGGACACTCACTACCCACTTTTCTGCCCATAACATGCCAGAAGTTGCCTGTTTGACGATCTCCCTAAAACTCTTTGCCCATCACCACATACTAAGAAATATATCTGAAAGTATAAACACATCACAACTAAACTGTTTCTTCCCTTGCTGTCTAAAAAGTCATCAGACTTCTTTGTTATAGTAACACTTGACATTTACATTACCATGGACTGTACCTGCAGGGCAGAGATTGTGTGGCCACCGATCCCTTCCTACACTGCTGTTCATTCCTCCTCCAGCTTAGAGGCTGTATTGATACAATCAGAAAGTAGGGCCCTTAGACTCAGCAATTATCAGTGCACCAGAGCAGGTTTAATCTGGTATCCTTCAGAAACTGGCTCCTAGATTTATTTCCTTGTATTCCTATTATATGTAGAATTCCTTCCCTCATAGGAGACATTCTTCAGTTAGGCCTTCCTGTCCCTTCTCTGGTCATGGTGACCTTCACACTAGCAAAACTCATATGTTATGACCCACAATTATGAAAGGCTACCTGAAACTATCAGAGCAAGAGAAGAGACACCTGAGACTGTTGCTCTTAAAGGAATGTGAAAGGGTATAATACTATGCAGGTCAAAGGCTTTTCTTCCATAGTCTGACCAAGTGACCCCTTACAGCATGGAGTGTCCAGTTAAGGGGGAAGCCTTTCAGTCTCCAGACTGACAAGTTGGTGGAAAAAATCTCTAGCCTTGGGGCAGTGGTAACAGTACAGGGAGGCTTATCCTGACTGAATCCATTTTTCCTGAACCTTGTGGTCAAATTCTTCAGGTTAAACTTTTTTCTGAGATCTGCACATAGACAAGCTAATGATAAAAACAACTAGATTATAATTCAACTTTGAAAAATAAATGATAATAGCCCAGTCCCAAAACTGTTTCCTAATGAAATAAGAAAGTGCACACACCAGTGATAATTTCATGGTGAAGACTTCTAGGAATACTTTGTCCTAGATCACATCACCAACAGTCAGGTGATGAAAATCAAACATATTTCACATCCTTCTCACACTCCTGCTGGCATCTACATGTCTGTGACTGTCAGTCATCCCTTGACCTCACCTTCCTCTTCTCTCCCACTTCCCTGAACACAGGAAAGATCCAGAAGTTCACATCACCTTCAGAAGTTTCTTCAGGACACTTCTTCCCATTTTCTTGGTTTGATGGTTTTCTGAATAAATCACTTTCCTTGCCCCACATGTGGTCTTTGAACATATTGTCTGTCATGTGGTGAGTGGTATGGTCTTTAATTCAGTTGCTAGGGAAGCAGAAGGTTTGAGAACGTTCTATGAGCCTTTCTCAGGTCCTGCAGTGGCCACAGCCTGAGCCCCACTTGAGCTGCACATAAAGCACCTGATCCTAGGGATTTAGAACATAGAAAGCACTCTCCCACCCATTTTCAGGAAAGCATAGAGAAAAGGGAGTTGAGATA
>CAUYON010016911.1:0-12504 GCA_963573935.1 Arctocebus calabarensis
CAGCTACTAGGGAGGCTGAGGCAAGAGAATCGCTTAAGCCCAAGAGCTGGAGGTTGCTGTGAGCAGTGTGACGCCACGGCACTCTACCCAGGGCGATAAAGTGAGACTCTGTCTCTACAAAAAAAAAAAAAAAATAGCCAGGCATTGTGGCGGGCACCTTGTAGTCCCAGCTACTTAGGAGGCTGAGGTAAGAGAATCTCCTAAGCCCAGGAGTTGGCAGTTGCTGTGAGCTGTGTGATGCCATGGCACTCTACTGAGGGCGATAAAGTGAGACTGTGTCTCTACAAAAAACAAAAAAACCCCAAACATATCCAGACTACCCAAAGCAATTCATAGATTTAATGCAACCCCCTTCGAAGCACCAATGTCATACATCAAAGAACTTGACAAAATAGTATTTTGATTCATATGCGACCAGAAAAAACCCCAAATACCAAATACCATTCTTTTTTTTTTTTTTTTTGAGACAGAGTCTCACTTTGTCACCCCTGGTAGAGTGCCCTAGCATCATAGCTTACAACAACCTCAGACTCCTGCACTAAAGTGATTCTCTGCCTCAGCCTCCTGAGTAGCTGGGACTATAGACACCCACCATAATGCCCAGGTATTTTGTTGTTGTTGTTGAGACAGAGCCTCAAGCTTTGCCCTGGGTAGAGTACTGTGGCATCACAGCTCACAACAACCTCCAACTCCTGGGCTCAAGTGATTCTCCTGTCTCCGCTTCCCAAGTAGCTGAGACTACAGGTGCCTGCCACAACACCCGGCTATTTTTTGGTTGCAGCGGTCATTGTTGTTTGGCGGGCCTGGGCTGGATTTGAACCTGCCAGATCAGGTATATGTAGCTTGCGCCTTAGTCACTTGAGCCACAGGCGCCGAGCCCATGCCCAGCTATTTTTACAGATGGGTCCTCACTCTGGCTCAGGCTGGTCTCAAACTTGTGAGGTCAAGTGATTTACTCACTTTGGCCTCCCAAAGTGCTGGGATTGCAGGTGTGAGCCACCATGCCCAGCCTGCAAATACCATTCTTAGAAATGAAAACACATCTGGAGACATCATGTTGCCAGATTTCAGGTTATATTGCAAGGTTATAGTGATCAAAACAGCATGGTACTGGGCCCCCCAAAAGAGGCATAGATCTGTGGAATAGGATAGAGAATCTAGAGATGAACCCAGCCACATCGTCATTTAATCTTTGATAAGCTTAACAAAAACATGCACTGGGGAAAAGAATCCTCATTTAACAAATGGTGCTGGGGGTGGCGCCTGTGGCTCAGTGAATAGGGCGCCGGCCCCATATACTGAGGGTGGCGGGTTCAAACACGGCCCTGGCCAAACTGCAACAAGGTATATGTGGCAGGCGCTTGTAGTCCCAGCTACTCAGGAGAATTGCTTAAGCCCAAGAGCTGGAGGTTGCTGTGAGCTGTGATGCCAGAGTACTCTACCAAGGGCAACAAAGTAAAACTCTGTCTCTATAAAAAAACAAACAAACAGGCTTGGCACCTGTGGCTCAATGGGCTAAGGTGCCAGCCACGTACACCTGAGCTGGCAGGTTCGAATCCAGCCCGGTCCGCCAAACAACAATGATGGCTGCAACCAAAAAATGGCCGGGCGTTGTGGCGGGAGCCTGTGGTCCCAGCTACTTGGGAGGCAGAGGCAGGAGACTCGCTTGAGCCCAGGAATTGGAGGTTGCTATGAGCTGTGATGTCACAGCACTCTATCCAGGGTGACAGCTTGAGGCTCTGCCTCAAAACAAACAAACAACAACAACAAAAAAAACCAACCAAATGGTGCTGGGAGAATTGGTTATCCATATGTAGAAGACTGCAAATGGACCCACATCTCTCGCCATTGACAAAGATTGATCCTTTTTGGATAAAAGATTTAAATTTAAGATACGAAACAATAAAAGTTCTAATAGAAAGTGAGGGGAAACACTTGAAGATATTGGCCTGGGAAAAAACGTTATGAGGACAGCCCCCCTAGCAATGGAAACAACACCAAAAATAAATAACTAACTGGGATTTGATCAAGGTAACAAACTTTTGCACTGGCTTGGCACCTGTGGCTCAATGGGTTAAGGCACCAGCCACGTACACTGGAGCTGGCGGGTTCAAATCCAGCCCAGGCCTGCCAAACAATAATGACGGCTGCAACCAAAAAATGGCCAGGCGTTGTGGTGGGCGCCTGTAGTCCCAGCTACTTGGGAGGCAGAGGCAGGAGACTCGCTTGAGACCAGGAATTGGAGGTTGCTGTGAGCTCTGATGCCACAGCACTCTATCCAGGGTGACAGCTTGAGGCTCTGTCTCAAAAAAACAAAGAAACAAACAAACAAACAATAAAATATACTCAGCAATAAAGAATGAACTGCTGATAAATATAATAACACAGTTGAATGTCAAAACCAATATAGAGCAGAAAAAGTTTTACACAGAAAAATATGTGTGATTTCTTTCATGTGAAATTCTAAAAGGTATGAATCCAATGTATGGTGGAAAAAAACAAAACAGTGGTTGCTTCTAGGATGTGTCACAGGCAACTGACTATGAAGGGACAAAAGGAACTTCCTGGACGTAATTTTCACTTCTTTGAATAGGGTTTTAGGTTATACGGGTGTATATATTTGTCAAAACTCAGTGAAAGTACAGTTAAGATCTGTGCATTTTGGGCAGCGCCTATGGCTCAATGGGTAGGGTGCCAGCCCCGTATACCAAGGGTGGCAGGTTCAAACCCAGCCATGGCCAAACTGCAACAAAAAAATAGCCGGGCCACAGCACTCTATCCAGGGTGACAGCTTGAGGCTGTGTCTCAAAAAAAACAAATAAATAAATAAAAATAAATTTTAAAAAGTTCATTTCTTCATTAAAAAAAAAAAAAAAATAGCCGGGCGCTGTTGCGGATGCCCGTAGTCCCAGCTTCTCGGGAGGCTGAGACAAGAGAATCGCCTAAGCCCAGGAGTTGGAGGTTGCTGTGTGACACCACAGTACTCTACCGAGGGTGATAAAGTGAGACTCTACCAAAAAAAAAAAAAAGAAAGAAAAAAGATTTGTGCACTTTCTTATATACAAATTTTACCTCAAAAGAAAAAAGACATAAATGTTGAACTGGAATTATTGATATGAATGCTAAGTATTAAGGGGGGAAAGTGTACTAATGGATGCAATTTGATTTATTTATTTAAATTTTTTTTTTTTTTTGGAGACAGTATCTCACTATGTCACCCTTGGTAGAGTGCCATGGCGTCACAGCTCACAGCAACCTCCAACTCTTGGGCTTAAGCTATTCTCTTGCCTCAGCTTTCAAAGTAGCTGGGACTACAGGTGCCTGCCAAGATGCCCAGTTATTTTTTTGTGGTACATTGCTGTTTGGCAGGCCCAGGCCGGGTTCGAACCCGCCAGCCACGGTGGGTATACCCGGCTCCCTAGCCGCTGAGCTACAAGTGCCAAGCCTGCAATTTGCTGTAAAAAGCATCAATAATAAGATGGAACAATGAATGGATACAGGCATAGATAGGTCGATAAAAATGTGATATAGACTGGGCAAGGTGGCCCAAATCTGTAATCCTATCCCTTTATGAGGCTAAGACAGGAGGACTGCTTATGCTCAGTAGTTCAGGAGACCAGCCTGAGCAAGAGCAAGACCTCCATCTCTATAAAATAGAAAAATTAGTCAGGCTAGTCCCAGCTACTCAGGAGGGTGAGGCAGGAGGATCACTTGAGCCTAGGAGCTTGAGGTTGCAGTGAGCTATGATGAGGCCACTACACTCCACCCTAGGCATAAAACAAGACTCTTTCTCAAGAGAAAAAAAGAAAGAAAGAAAGAAAAGGAAAGGAAAAGATGAAGAGAAGAGGAAATAAAAGAAAAGAAAGAAAAAGAAAGGGAATAGGGAAAAAGAAGGGAAGGAAAGAGAAACAAAAAGGAAAAAATTGTGGTACAGCAAATACACTAATATAGTAAAGGCAAAATCTAGGTGTGCATATATAACTATTCACTGTAAAATTTTTCAGCTTTGAAAATTTTCATAATAAAAAGTTGGAGACAAAAGAAAATGACACTGAAGAAGAAAAGTTCTATCAGACTAACATTATTTCCTATTTTTGAGACAGTCTCACTCTGACACCCTGACTCAAATGCTATAGCATTATAGTTCACAGCAACTTCAAGTTCTTGGGTTTAAGAGATCCTCTTGCCTCCATTTTTCTATTTTTACTCGGGCTGGTCTTGAACTCCTGAATTCAAGTGATCCAGCCACCTCAGTCTCCCAGAGTGGTAGCATCAGGCCTGATGCTAACATTATTCCCTTTTTCACAGGGTTACTACTAGACTAGGAAATCAGAGGAAAAAAAATTGCAACATATTTGGACCTTGATAAATATGGATCTCTCTTCTTATTCTGATCAAAGCAAAAACTGGCTACATAAAGAATAATGTTAATAACAATTACTTGTGTATAACACTCTATTAGACACTTTCGTAGGACTTTATATTTAATAACTATTTGATCTCCACAACAACCCTATGAGATAATTATTACTATTACCTCAGAAAGGGAAAGTAAGGCATAGATACATTAGGTAATTTGCTCAAGGTCACATAAGTAGTAAGTGGCACAGCTAGAAATTAGAATGAAAAGGTCTGGGTTCAGAACTCTTGCTCTTCCTTACAACAATCTCATTTGTGGGCTTGTAACCAACATAATGAAAGATAGAGTACTCTTCTTAAGTTTGTGGATGACATGAAAGCAAGAGGGCGGCGCCTTGGCTCAAAGGATAGGGCGCAGACTCCATATGCCGGAGGTAGCGGGTTCAAACCTAGCCCTAGCCAAAAACCTCAAAAAAAAAAAAGAAAGAAAGAAAGAAAATGGAAGCAAGAGCAAATACATTACTTTACTTTGCTGAACTGCAAAACAGATAAATAGCCAGGCGTTGTGGTGGGCACCTGTAGTCCCAGCTACTCAGAAGGCTGAGGCAAGAAAATCGCCTAAGCCCAGGAGCTGGAGGTTGCTGTGAGCTGTGTGATGCCACGGCACTCTCTACCAGGGGCAATAAAGTAAGACTCTGTCTCTACAAAAAATAAATAAATAATAAAAATTCATCTCAGAATTTAAGGGAGACATAAACATTCAGCCTACAGTAGGTACGCTTTGAAAATTTAGGAGGAAAAACCCACAAAGGGTTAACACTTGAAAAATGTCCAACCTCACCAGTAAATTAAGTACAGCTGGAGCAATTAATATAAAAATAATATTAAATGAACAATAATAAATAGTTTCAGTACTTAGTGCTGATAAATGGTTTGGCCAAAACAGATACTGTCTTAGGGGAGGGACTTAATTTTCACAATATTTTCAAAGAATTTAGGACAATTGTGCAATTTACATCAATAGTATTTTAAATGTTTATACTTCTAGTGTATTTCCAGGGATAAATCCAAAATCCAGAAAATGTGAAGCATGAAAAAAATTTTTAGAAACACAGATGTTCACTGCAGCTTTATAATATGAAAAAAAAAATGGAAACAACTTTAATGTGCACTAGTACATCAAAAGGTAAGTAAATCTTCGAGAGCCCCTAACCCAAATGTTTAAGAACTGTAAACCTGGCAGCGCCGGTAGCTCAGTGGCTAAGGCACCGGCCACATACACCCCGGCTGCCAGGTTCAAACCCGGCCTGGGCCAGCTAAACAAAGACAACTGCAACGAAAAAAAATAGCCGGGCCTTGTGGCGAGCACCTGTAGTCCCAGCTACTTGGGAGACTGCAGCAAGAGAATCGCTTAAGCCCAAGAGTTGGAGGTTGCCGTGAGCTGTGACACCACGGTACTCTACCCAGGGCAATATATTGAGACTCTGTCTCAAAAAAAAAGAGCTGTTAAACCTGTCACAACAGTGCTACTTTACCTGTTGCAAAAGTAAACCGCATTATTGGGATCCAACTCTATTGCCTGTGTGTAACAATCCACTGCAGCAGCATAATTTTCTTCTTTCATGTGGTTATTGCCTAAAATAAAGTAACCAATGTGGACAATGAGTATAATATACAGAAAAAATATAAAGTGTAACAGATAAATTTTAATCATAGAAATACAATAATATGAAGGTTAGCCTCATGACTTTTCAGTCACACTGGTGTTAAATTTTATATTATACTATAGAATTGATATTCTTTAGCTCATACTGTGTTTGAATCATTTTAACAATGCAAAATCTTATAAAACTAATGTCTGTATATCTTTAAAAATCCAGGCTTAAGTGAGTAAATGCAACAATTATGACTACCTCATGGCAAAAGTGAATCTCTTCTCACCTTCCTCATCTTCATCTCTCTCCTCCCTTTTAGAGCTGCCCCGCCTGTTCCAGATGCAACACCCTCCCTACTCACCATCTCAATCTGGACCTGGTCTTCCACTCCTTCCCTGTCAAAACACACATCTGCTGAATACCAAGCTCTTGGAACTCTGCTGTGGGTAAGCTGGTAAAACTAATCATGATAACATATTATTGGCAGATAATACTTTTATGCATTATCCCTTCCAGAGATAGATTCTTTTTAAGAGGGGATTTGGGGAAGATTAATTTCTAGAAAGATAGAATTTCGGATACCATGGCCAGACTACAAAGTACTAATTTTCAGGAAGGGTATCTGCAGATACATCTGGCAATGATTTAGCTATATTAACAAGAATCAGCAAAATAAGGGATTTCCAGTGACTATCTTTTGTGTTCCATTAAAAGAAAAAGAAAAGTGCCCTGTGCACTTACAAGAACCAATATTCAAAATTGAAAATATTAGTACAATTAAGGTTACATGGAAGGACTCACATCACAAAGGCCTCTATAATTCCTTCCAACTTTTTGGAAACCAGAAGCTCTCCTATTAACTCTCCTATTAACCTTGTTCTGAATAGATCATTAACTACTTAATGGGAGGACAAGAGTGTACATTTGCAGGAAACAAAAACAAGAGTAAAAGAAAGACAGATAAAAGCACCTAAAATAATATAGACACTACTGCAAATTGGGAATAAAAAATGTACATAAACAGTGACTGCCAACAGTTTCTTTGGGGGGCTTAAAATGTTCCATAATTGATTACAGTGATACTGCATAACTCTGTGAATATAATAGAAACCAATGAATTACACACTTTAAAGGAGTAAATTGTATGGTAAATTGTATGGAATTATATCTTAATAAACCAGTTTTTTAAAAGTAAAAAAAAAAATTGATTTAGATTTCTTTCCCACCAAAAAAGAAATCTAAAGCCTCTAAGGAAAATGACAGAATAACATAGTTTTTTATGATTAAGCAAAAAGTTAACTACATTAGCCCAGGTACTTAAATAGATTTTCATGTCAAATACCGTAATCATCCAGGATATTGAGATTTAGTTGTTCCTATCAGGCTTTATTGGTTGAGTATGATTTTATGGTTATTATTGTTATTTTATTTATTCATTTTTTTAGAGACAGGGTCTTGCTCTGTCACGAAGGCTATAGTACAGTGGGGCAATCATAGCTCACAGCAGCCTCAAACTTCTGACCTCAAGTGATCCTCCTGCCTCAGCCTCCCAAATAGCCAGGAGTACAGGAGTGCATCACCACAACCAGCTAATTTTTTTTCTATAGCTGAGGTCTTACTATGTTGCCCAGGCTGGTCTTGAACTCTTAGCCTCAAGAGATCCTGCCACCTTAACCTCCTAGCATTGGGATTACAGGCATGACCTCTTTTTGGTTATTATTATTAAAACTTTATTGTATGTCTCTTCCTATAAACAAATGTGCAAATACAACAATGTGTATTTATGTATACAATTAAATATGTTAGCCATAATCTAAGTTAGTGATTAAAAGCTTCAAGTCACAAAATAACATACAAAAATTCAGGGCACAAAAATCTATGAGAAAAGGAGACAAATGTAATAATGAAGTGTGAGTATCACAATTTATAGCTCTGTGGTATTCTCCCATAAATTATTTCCCTCATTTCTCACAACTCTATGAGATCCACCTATAGTTCTAGGATCTGTCGGGGAGTGAAAGCCAGAAACTCTGCTTGATTTATTCTCTGCTTACTGCAGCTCTTCAGAAGTAAAGTGCACAAAACATTTGAAAGCACTGTTCTTTCAGCCTTGATTAACACTGTCAGATAAATGCATCAAATATATGGAACGTGTAGCCTGGAAAAAACCCTATGCTTCACATTCTGTAGTGGCTATTTGTCTTCACACAAATAGCAAAATCTGGATAAAAGACAATCACTTTAATTTTATATGTAACAGGTCATACATATGATAGGTTCTAATGAAAATAATAAATACAAAGTTTCTAGTTAAGGGTAAAAGAAGTGATTCAGCCTACTCATGCTGCTGCAGTGAGTCTCACCTTTCAAGACACCCTACTCCTCGTTTTTCTAACATTCATGATGTAAAAACAAACTCTACAGATAATGCAATCTCCCAGTGTTCCCTCACACAGAGGAGTAAACATGAGGGACAAAAATAATTTCAATTTACCATTTACTCAGCGGTATTACTAGAGCTAACCCAGAAAAGCTCCTGAAGTAAAATGTTAGCAGAGTATATACTGCATCACTGAAGATTTCACACTCCACAAAATTCTGGGCGGGGGAAAAAAAAAATCAGATAAAATTGTTCTAGTTAGAAATTAATATTTGAAAAATGCATTTGTATCTGGATGGTTTTAAATTTAAATTCTTTCAGGGATCTTGTAACTCAAATCTGGTTGCTGCTTTATTTTATATGTAATTGGTATCATTTCTTAGAGGATATAAAAATATTGAAAACTGAGACAAGTCTATTTATTAGAAACACAGCACTTTATAAGGTCAGAAGATTATTACACAGCAGTGAAAAGAAATATAATGAAATCAGTGTTACTTAGGATTACAAAATTATCTGTCTAGGTAAGTCAGTCATGGCCTAACAGTACCATGTAACATGATGCAGACATGCAGCCATTACAAACAGGGATGTAGGTGTATATTTATAGACCTAGAGAGATGATCGGACCCACAGAATAGGAAGAGCATTCTCTTTTCCACATCTACCTTTTTAAATACCAAGTAACTATAAAAAAAATAAAATAAAATACACAATTCCCTTCTTCAGGGTATGAACTAAAGAAATGGCCAGAAAATAGTTCTATGTATAGCTTTTGAACACACCATATTCCCCAATGACTTTCTGAATAATCATAGGACAGAGAATTTACTGGCTGTCAGTCATTACTAAAGATAAGGGCTGTACTCAACAGCTTTGCAGTACAAATCTTATAGGTCTGACCTGGCTGTCCTCTATAGCTCAAGGCACTTGATATGACAGAAAAATTGAACACAGATCCTCAACAGTGACTTCCTTATTAACACCAAAATGCTTCAAGAGCCAGCTATTCTAAAACATAGTAATGTAGTAAGCAAACGTGATAGCTAATAAACAAGTACCATATATACACATCAACAAATTTCAAAGAACTCCAACCACTAAATATATGAAAGTTAAAATAATACTGAAAATTCTTTTCCTCTCTTTGATTAAGCATAAGGAAAAACTTGGGATCCTGGAGTACAGTTAGCAAATACAGTTACAAGTAATTAGCCATGAAATTAGTTGTTCTGTATTACTCACAAGAGATCGGCTTCCCTTGAAACCATACCCATACTGCCCACAAGTATTTCCAGGCTTTTCACTCATCACATTCATACTGTTTGTGAATTTATGATAATTCAGTCTTGGCAAAGCAAGCCAGAATCATATTGATCGACAGTTACTTTCTCCAGAGTTTCAGAAAGCTTTACTAAATAAGTAATTTTTGTATGAAATATTCACCTTCATCTTTTAATTGGTCAGCTTTTCCCACATCTTCAGGCACTGAGTTTGAGAGGGGCAGAACATCATTCTGAAATTAAATAAAAATTAATGCACTTCCCTCAGTTACATTAAAGACTGATCCTAGGGTATTACAAAGAAATAATAAATTATCCATATTTTAAATCATATGTAATCCCATGCCATGAAGTCCTCTCACCTACTTGTATTAGAAATATGAATATGTGGAATTTTTCTAGAAGATACTAAGCAGCTGTGAATCAATTTTTTAAAAATGTACTTTGCCCATACCAGCAATCCCACTTCATTAACAAAAAAGGCAATCGGTATATCAAGAATTCAGGGGCAGCGCCTGGGGCTCACAGAAGTAGGGCGCTGGCCCCACATGCTGAAATTGATGGGTTTAAACCCAGCCCCGGCCAAAAAAATGCAAAAAAAAAAAAAATAGAATCTGAACAAAAACATGATCAACGAATAGTATGTATTAGTGAAGTTTTTGAAACAAAATGTTTACTATCCTATATAAGAGATACCCTGCTAAGTCAAAACCAAAGTTTATTAAAAAAAAAAAAAAACATTTGGCTCAGCAACTGTGGCTCAACGGGCTAAGGCGCCAGCCACATATACCTGAGCTGGTAGGTTCGAATCCAGCCCGGGCCCACCAAACAACAATGATGGCTACAACCAAAAAATGGCCGGGTGTTGTGGCGGGCATCTGTGGTCCCAGCTGCTTGGGAGGCAGAGGCAGGAGACTCGCTTGAGCCCAGGAATTGGAGGTTGCTGTGAGCTGAGATGCCACACCACTCTACCCAGGGTGACAGCTAGAGGCTCTGTCTCAAAAAAAAAAAAAAACAAAAAACCATTTGTATTATACTATTTAAATATGTTCCCACAAACATACACACACAGATTAAATAACAAAGACTGGAAAGACGTATAACAGAAGTAAAATTTTCATTCTCTTCTTTCTATCTTTCCATATTGTCCAATTTTTCAACAATAATAAGCATATGTTAATTTTATTGTAAGATAAAAAATATATAAAAACTAGAATTCCTGATTTTAGTACCAACTATCATTCTCAAACCTTTTTTGCACTAATGAGGTTCAAACCAAAGGTATTTATGAAAAACTAATTGAAAATTCAGAAATATCTTGAGGGGCACTGGGAACACAATACCTTTTTTCATTTTCAAACAACCTTTTTAAAATTACATTGCCTATAAACTTGACTCTGAAGTTCATAAATAAGTCTTCTTTCATTGTGAAAGAAGCATAATTTGTATCCATTGTGCCTATGTACTATATTTAAAATATACCCACCACTGCCTTTTTTTTCTTTTAGAAACAAGATCTTCATCTGTTTCACAGGCTGAAGTGCAAGAGCACAATCATAACCAAATGCAAACTCCTAGGCTCAAATGATCCTCCTGCCTCAGCCTCCTGAGTAGCTGCGACTACAGGTGTACACAATCACACCCAGATGATCAATTATTACTATTATTATTGAGATTGGGCCTCACTATGTTGCCCCACTATCCTCCTGCCTCAGCCTCCCAATATGCTAGAATTATAGGCATGCCCAGTTCCATTACTTCTGTCTCTGTGTAAGTGTTCATAAAATTTATGGATCTAACATTGGAAATGTAGTTTGCTAAACCCAAATACTTACAAGGACCAAATATCTGAGAAAGTATATGGGAGCTATCCTTATCAAAAAAAAATCTTTCTCTATGAATCAGGTTTCCTAACCATACAATGTTGGAATAAAAAATATATAGATACAAAGCCAGATTTCTATATTGCACAGGCTAAAGTGATAATAACCAACTGCTGCCTTTGGAGCACTCTGTGAGACTGAGGTGGGAGAATCCCTTACACTCAGGAGTTCCAGACCAGTCTGAGCAAGAGCAACACCCTGACTCTATTAAAAATACAAAAATTAGCTGGGCATCAGGGCAAGCACTTGTAGTTCCAGCCTCCCTGAGACTAAGGCAAGAGGATTACTTGAACACAGGTGTTTCAGGTTGCTATGAGCTAGCCTAATGCCATGGCACTCCAGCCTGGCAATAGAGTAAGACTCTATCTGCAAATAAATATATGTGTGCTTATATTATTTTTGTTTTATAACACATAAATATACTATATATTTATATTTATTATATAATTCATAATATATTAACATTATATATTTGCATTTATTATATATAAATATCTAATGTATTCATATATTATAAAACAATAGTATATAATATTTTCACATATATATTTATTTATTTATTTGGAGAGAGAGTCTCATTCTATTGCCCAGGTAAGAGTGCCATAATATTATAATTATTAAATTATAATATAATTTAATGTATGTTAAATTATATTATAAGTTTATTATGTTAATAATAAATTTATGTTAAATTTATATTAAATTTGTGTTAAAAATTAACTATGTGTAAAATTAAATTTATGTTAAATTTATTATTTTAAATTATAATATTGTTTCATAATTAATTTAATATATTATATAATATGTAATTATGCATAATTAATTATATATAATTTAATATATATTAAATTATATCATAAAATAATTGCATATTTATATATTTAATAAATATAAATAATATATTAATTATCCATTTATATAATATATAACATTAATTATATATT
>CAUYON010016912.1:0-42688 GCA_963573935.1 Arctocebus calabarensis
AGTGATCAAGGAAATGCCATGAAGGATATCTGTAACAGTATGATCAAAATATTTCTGAATGTATATGAATCGTGCCCTGTGATTGCACCAATGTACATAATTATGATTCAATAAAATTATTAAAAAAAAATGAAAAAAAAAAAAAAGCAAAGCAAGCCAGACAGAGAAGATGGGACTAAATAAGTAATTCTTTATGAGACAGTCTTACAAAAGATGCTAAAGAGAGTTCTTCAATCTAAAGAAAAAAAAACACTAAAATGAAAAAATAAGACATTTGAAGATAGAAAAGCAACTGGTACATGGACAAGCCCAGAATACTCTAATACTGTACTTGTGCTGTGCAATCTACACACAACTCTAGTATAAAGCCCTAAAGACAAATTTATCAAAAATGATAATAGTTATACAGCAACGTGTTTAGAGATAGGCAATATAAAATACATAAATTTTAAAAACATGAATTCAGATTTGGGGGGAGATGGAGTTAAAGTGTAGAGGGATTTTTTCCCCCATTTTTTCTGTTTCTATTCTTTTCTTTTTATCTAAGAAAGTTGTCATCCCTTTAAAATAACTTGTTATATCTATAAGACATCTGTTGTAAGTATCATGGTAACCACTATGCAAAATTCTATAATAGATGCACTAAAAATAAAAAGCAATGAACTAAAACATATACCACAAAAATTTACTTCACCACAAAGGAAGATAGTGAGAAAAGAAAGACAGGAAAAGAGTACAAAACAACCAGAAAACAAGCTATAAGACTGGAGTACTCATCCTTACTTATCAACAATAACACCGAATTTAAATGGACTCAATTCTCCAATTAAAAGGCATAGAATGGCTGAATGGATAAACAAATTAGAACCAAATACAGGCTGCCTATAAGGTACCCATTTCACCTAAAAAGACACCCATAGGATGAAAGTGAAGGGATGGAAAAAAATTGTCCAAGTAACTGGAAACAAAAAAAAGGGCAAGATTAGCTACACTTACATCAGAGGAAATGCAATACAAATCAAAGACTGTACAAAGAGACAAAAAAGTTGCTGTACAATGGTGAAAGGCTCAATTCAGCAGAAGGATGCAACAATTGTAATTATCTATGCACTCAACACGGCAGATCCCAAATATATAAAGCAAATATTAACGATCTAAAGAGACAGATACACTGCACATAATAACACAATAATAGTGAAGGACTTCAATACTCTTATCAAGATGCCAATAACATTCTTTACAGAAATAGAAAAAAATCCCAAAATTAATATGGAACCTCAAAGGACTCCAAATCCCCAAAGTAGTCCTAAGCAAAAATAACAAAGCTAAAGGCTGATCACATTAGTTGACTTCAAAATACAGTATCCATAGTTGATACTTCCTTAAGTTGAGCTAATTTTCGTAAATCAGACATGTACCATGTGTATATATGTATCAGTACAGTAGGCTTAATTCTTTATGCTTATCACCTCTGTCTGCTGACCCAGTCCCTTGAGTGGTCAACTTACAGAGGTTATACTGTATATCATAAATATATGGGAATAAAATCAGCCTGGTATGGGCACAAAAACAGATACATAGATCAATGAAATGAACAGAGAACCCATACACAAATCCACGCATTTATAGCCAAGCCATTTTAACAAAGGGGTAAAGAACATACAAAGGGAAAAGACAATCTTTTCAATAAATGGTGTTGGGAAAACTAGATAACTATGCAGAAGAATGAAAGTAGACCCTATCTCTCACTATACACAAGAATCAATTCAAACTAGATTAAGACTTAATCTAAGATCTACTAAAATAAAACATTGAGGAAACACTTCAGGACAGTGGTTTTGTCAATTACATTTTGGTTAAGAGATCAAAAGCACAGGCAACAAAAGTAAAAATAGACAAATGAGATTAGATCAAGCTAATAGGCTTCTTCATATCAAAGAAAATAATCTACAAAATGAAAAAAGAGACCACAAAATGGGACAAAATATTTGCAAACTCTTCATCTGACAAGAGATTAATAATAAGAATATAGTAGGAGCTCAAAAAACTTAATACCAAAAACAATGCAATTAAAAATGGGAAAAAGATCTGAATAGACATTTCTTTACTTTTACTTTTTTTTGAGACAGAGTCTCATTCTGTCAGCCTGGGTAGAGTGCCATGGCATCATAGCTCCCAGCAACTTCAGACTTCTGGGCTCAAGCAATACTCTTGCCTCAGCCTCCTGGGTAGCTGGAACTACTGTCACCCACCACAGCACCCAGCTAGTTTTTCTATTTTTAGCAGAGATGGAGTCTGGTTCTTGCTCAAGCTGGTCTCAAAGTCCTGACTTCAAGCAATTCACCTGCCTGGCCTAAAGAAGGCAAATAAGTTGCCAACAGGTATATGAAAAAATGCTCAACATTACTATTTATAAGAGTAATGAAAATCAAAATTTCAATGAGATTTAATTTAATTTAACCCTAGTAAAAATGTCTTTTATTAAAAAGACAGAATAATGGATGCTGGTGAGGATGTGGTACATTGTTGCTAGAAATATAAATTAGCATAGCCACTATGGAAAACAATATAGAAGTTTCTTAAAAAACTAAAAATAAAAAATAGACTATAGAATCCATCAATTCCACTGCTGGATATAAATCTAAAGGAAAGAAAATCAATATACTGAAGAGATATATGCACTGCCATGTTAATTACAGCACTACTCACAATAACCAAAATATAGAATCCACCCTAAGTGTCCATCAACAGATGAGTGGATAAAGAAAATGTAGTATATATATACACATCATAGAATATTAGCCATAGCAAAGAAGTACATCTTTTCATTTGCAGCATAGATGCAAATAGATGGAACCAGAGGCCATTATGTTACATGAACTAAGCTGAACACAGAAAGTCTGATGTTTCATGATCTCAATCATATATGGGAGCTTAGAAAGTGGATCTCATGAAGATAGAGTAGGTTGGTGGTTACCAGAGACAAGGAAGGGAAGGAGAGGATGAAGACAGGCTGATTAATTGGTACAAATATACGATTTGATAAAAGAAATAATACCTAGTGTTTGATAGATTAGTAGGGTGACTATAGTTTATAATAATTTGTTGTATACTATAGAACCTCTACAAGTTGTCCACCCAAGTGACTGTAAGAAACTGGTCAAATACAGAGCTGATCAGCATAAGGAACAAGACCCCACACTGTGCAGATATGTACATGGGGTATGTGTCCAGTCCATAAAAATTAGGTCAACTTAATGTGGCCAATACAGGGAGGTGGTCAACCACGGAGATTCTACCATATTTCTTCTTCAGCCAGACAAGAAGAATTTGAAAGTTTCTAGCATAAAGATCAGAAAAATGTTTAAGATAATATGTATCTCAAGTACATTGATTTTTATCTCTACAAAGTATACGAGCATATTAAACAATCATCTGTCTATAGAAAATATATACTTTTTAATATGTTGACAAAAATAATATTTAAAAAATTAAGCTTCTGTTATGTGTCAGGCACTGTGATATGCCCTGGGCATATAAAATTGAATAAAAAGATAATTACCTTCAAAGGTGGAGAAATGATCACACAACCCAGGACTGTCATTCTTTTCGAATGAGATGAGAATCAAAGGGGTGCCCAGACTACACAGATCACAGTAGAGTTGGACACGAGGACATATTTTTGAGGGATGACCCAGAACACAATTTGAGGGAATGAACTATAGGGAGGTAGGAAAAGGGAAGACAAAACCCCCACCGGAGGCTCCAATAACCAAAAAGGCCAGACAACTGCCAAGGAGACACCTGTGCCTTGGTGTCTCCTTCACTTTATACTTAGGACTAAATGTGGAACCCCCATTTCTTATGCCTAAGTCAATTTCATGTGAATTTCCTAGGTCTCAATTCCATGAATGGACTGTGTCCATTCATTGATACATTCATTCACCTTGCCCCTGGAAGGGACTGTGTTCGTTTCTTTCCCTGGCCAATGAACTCATACACCCTATATACCCCGAGACTAAAAGCCTAAAGGGGGAGACGGGGAAAGACCGGGAGAGAAACAGAGAGAGATTTTCTCTCCCCACTTGAGTTCTCTCTCTCTACCAGGAGCTTTAGTGTTTTCTGTATTCTCTTCTGTAAATAAATTCTGTCTTACCACTGGGGGAAAAAAAAAAAAAAGAAAGAAAGAAAAGAAAATGCCATGAAGGCTATGTTAAACAGTTTGATGAAAACATATCAGATTGTATATGAAACCAGCACATTGTACCCCCTGATTGCACTAATGTACGCAGCTGTGATTTAATAAAAAAAAATAAATAATAATAAAAAGAAAAAGAAAAGGAAAGACAAGGGGTTCAGGCAAGAAGCAAGAAGGGTGTTCACACCAAAGTGTGAAAGACATAGTCATTGTTAATTACAAACAGATTACTACGGACAGCAGGAGGGTGTGTCACAAGGATGAAAAGGCTGCTGGAGAGATCGGGATAGGCCAGAGTGTGGAAAGCCTTGTGCACTGATCTGAAGAGTTCAGGTCCTACTTTGAAATCTTGCAGGAAGATAATAAACACATTGGAGCAGAAGAGTGATGTAATCTTACAGCATTTTCTAAAGATCCGTCTGACAACAATGCAAAAGGAGGGGACACCTGGAATGCTAATGGGGCAACATAACTGGAAAGCGGTTGGCAAATGAACAACACAGCACCAAGAGAAAGACGAGGGGCAGGTGGATCTGAAATAGTAAGGAAATAAACTTCAGGACTTGGCTTCGGATTAAGTGAGGAACAAAGAGGCAAGGATGCTAAGATAACCATTTGGCTCCAAGGAGTAGATGAAAGAGAATTTAAAGGAAAGAGCAAATCTGGAAAAGCAGGACCATTTTTCGAATCGTGAATGGTGTGACTCACCTGTGAATCCTGAAGTGGAATGTGCAGTTAGGAGTCACGTTTGTGGCTCTAGAGCACGGAAAAAGCTTTTTGGATACACATTCAGGAATTACAAGAATCCCTGATGTGGGACACCATAGAACTATAGTCAGGGTAATCTCACCAGTCATGGAGTGTAGACCAAGAAGAAGAAAATCCATCATGAAGTGTGAAGATAGTTCATGACACGTGGACAGGAAGGGGATGTGGTCCATGCTCACACACACTGCACAAGGAAGGGGCAGTCGGAGAGTTAGCAGGAAACCCAGGAGCTGTCAGCATTACTAAAACCGGGTGAGGAAAGCTTTACCAAGTGAGTGGAGAACTCTTCCCTTCATTCATTTGCTCATTCCTTTCTTCCTTCATTCATTCAACTGATGCATTCACTGCCCACTTGCAGCGAGCCAGCACATTCCAGCAGCAGGGATGCTGCGAACACATTGAACAGAATTCCTCGCCTTCTGGTGCCCGCACCTCGCATTTGACATGAGCTCCTGGGCCACTGCTCCTTCTAGATATGTGAGAGATCCTGCCTTTACTCGCCTCCCTTCAAATGAAAAAGCACTTCCACAGCCCTGTTTCTGAGAAGCATTTTACAAAATCTGTTTGATATTCACTCAATATAAACCTCTAAATTCACAGGTGATACGTAGAGCTGTATCCTGAGCCCTTTAAGAGGTCACTCATTATCTGAGAATTGCAATTTTATCCAGTGTTTAGTAACTCAAAACACATAAAAAAAATTTTTGCAAAAGGCTTCCAGGATTTTTTGACATAAAAGTGAATATTGTATTACACTTTTTTGTCATTACTTTTAGCTGTAATGAACACCAAAAACTCAAAGGGAAATTTTAGAAATCATCTTTTAAAATCTGGATTATACATTATTTATTACCTTCGATTTTGCTTAGGTATTTAATTCTCTGGGAACTCATTTACCCTTGATATTAAGATAAAAATTTATACTGACTCTGACTCTAAATAATTTACAACTTTTTAAGGCATACTAAATCCCAAGTGATGTAACAATTAGTACTGAATTAGCTAGGTATACACTAACCTATGGGCCAATAACCAGACCTCTATGATACTCACTTCTTCATGCAATTACTTGACTTTCTCCCTATTTCCGTGTAACGTTTTCTTATCATAACGTTAATGTTTGTTTAAAGAACATATTTCTTTTATTTTAGCATTCTGCTTTCTTTTCAACCCTTGTGCTACTCAGTCACCCAGTTGACAAATTAGGAGAAAAATTGCTCTTCCCTTCTGAAATGGTTTTATCCTGCACATGAAAGCAATTGGGCGGAGGATGGGCTGCCCAGCACTTTCTGAAATAGTAGCACTTCAGAGCACCTTTTCTGTTGTCAGTCTGTACCCTTCAGAAGTATGGTTTCAATTTTGCTCTTGAAATATGAGTCAAACTATGTTGCCAACACATATTTTTCCCCTGTCATAACATTTCACTTTTTCTGTTGTCTGCAGACAGCTTGCAGGTTGCATCTTTTCCTAGTCTTACTGAAACAGTATCTTCTTGGTATTTGATTTCATTTTTCATTAGGGGAGGCAAAGTCAGATCCTGAGTCCAATGAACAGAAGTACCCATCTAAGGACGTGTCTTTGAGGCTGAGTGTTAACCCTGGTAATGAGCAACATTCAGGCACCACATAGGAAAGGTGAAGATACCACCTACTCTGCCTCCCTGCATTAATGATTTCTCTCCCTACGACCTCTCCCCCAAAGGGATTAACCAAGTATGTAAAATGCACAATAAAAACTTGAAGCTAAAGTTCTGTGGGCTTTAACTTAATCAACTGTCTTTTCTCTGGTAGCAGTTTGGTAAGTTCACACATTTGGAGTTAAAACCCTCTTGCACAATTTCCATGTCTTGGATGGAGCGCTGAGGAGGCAGATACAGTGCCTTTAGTTTTAGTGTTCTGTATTTAACAAAACTGTATCAAATATTTAAGCAATTCTATAAAGTCCAACATTGTAGAGATATCTGTATGCTTTCTTATGTCAAGCAAAATGAGTAAAGTAAAATGCCAAGACACTACACTACTGACTTTAGTACTAAAACAATTATTTTCTTTTCTTTTCTTTTTTTTTTTTTTTTGAGACAGAGCCTCAAGCTGTCACCCTGGATAGAGTGCTATGGCATCACAGCTCATGGCAACCTGCAATTCCTGGGCTCAAGAGAGTCTCTTGCGTCTGCTTCCCAAGTAACTGGGACTACAGGCGCCCACCACAACGCCCAGCCATTTTTTGGTTGCAGCTGTCTTTGTTGTTTGGTGGGCCCGGGCTGGATTTGAACCTGCCAGCTCAGGTGTACATGGCTGGCACCTAAAAACAATTATTTTCCAGTGATAATCTCGTCAAAGGAAATATTTCCGTTAATACTGATCATTTTAAACAGAAAGGGGACTAGGCCTCAATGCTTTTTAAAATGTCTATTACTTTAAGTCAAATGAAATGATTCATCATTTACAATATATAATTATAATAGAAAGAACACTAAGCAAATGAATTTTTATATAGACTATAAACTAAATAAAATTGGGACTACTCTGCAAGAAAATCTAAACCTAGTAATATCAGGGGAAGGAAAAAAAGAAGTAATAAATCAAAGAGAATCTTACTTTCACAAGGAACATTGCATTTTTTATTTAAAGATGATCATGTTAGCAATAAATCACCAAGCTCTGACCTCAGGAGAAGTAATCGCCCCAGTGCCACCTTATTGATACTCGAAATAGGCGGTTAAATAAGAAAAAGCATGTGACAGCCAACTGTATATTGTTATAAAGAGAATATGTGAGGAATGTGGAATTTGACCAAGTCAGTTTTCACTATTGGCAAGTACTATAGGATTTTGGAGGCCTGGAGGTTATTATTAAGGGTTTGTTAGGATTTGTTACAGGTTTTAGAATGTTAGTTTTCTTGAAAAAGTAGTGTCAAGTATGGAATAAACCACATGTTTTTCAACAGTGATGATGTGTACTTATGGCTATAGGGAAAACTGAGCCTCGAAGGGGGAAGGGAAAATGTGGTATCTATTACCAAATCCATCCAGTTTTACAGTCTGAAATAATGTAAGAAGTAAATATTAGCAAAATATAAATAGCAATAATCTTCCGGGGGAAAAAAAGGAAAAGAGAAAAAGTATCCAATGTACTCAGCCCTAATATGAAGCTAATTTATAGCTTTCATATGAAGGCTAAAACCCAATTATAGCATAGGAATACAGGGAAAGGGGAAAGGGAGGGGAGGGGAGGGGGGAGTATGGGTGGAGGGAGAGCAATTAGTGGGATCACACCTACGGTGCATCTTAGCAGGGTACTGGTGAAACTTATTAAATGTGGAGTATCAATGTCTTTATATAGTGATCAAGAAAATGCCATGAAGGCTGTCTGTAACAGTATGATCAAAACATTTCTGAATGTATATGAATCGTGCCCTATGATTGCACCAATGTACAGAATTATGATTCAATAAAATTATAAAAAAAAAAAAAAAAGAATGACCAGGCACACCAATATCAAGGTAAGCATAAGTGATGTTTATTAGAAAGTAAGATACATTCACAATTGACAGTAACTGGGCCCCTGTCAAAACAGAAGGCCTCAATTATGATCTGGGGTCCTGTTTTATATTGTGTAGGCCGGGCATTCATTGCTGTACATGGTTCAATGTCCCCCTTGAACCACTTTGGTAGACAGCTGGGAACCATGTAAACTGAGTCTTATTGTGCGTGTTGATCTCTCCTGCACCTCTCTGAAAGCCCCCTCAGAAAAGGGCAAACTGCAATGCAGATTTAAACTATTCCACCTGTACTGTTTGGCCCCGAAGCTGGGGACACCCTGGATTGATTGAAGTTGATGCACTACGTACTGACTGGCAGATTGGAAGGTGTTCCTTCTCTCCCCAGGGGCAACAATGGCTTGGGATGGCACCATGGCAGGGTTAGCCTGCCTTTATCCCCAGGAGAAACTGAGGTCTCTTGATATCTATCTAACGTGACCAAAGAAATATGTAGATGGCAAATAAAAGATGCTCAACAGTATGTATTATTAGAACATTGTAAATTAAAAAAGATACTGCTGTATGTCTATTAGAAGGGCTAAGATCAGAAACTCTGGAAACACCAAATGCTGATAAAGATGTGGAGCAACAGGAACATAAATTCATTGCTGAGGGGATAGTGTGGCTACTGCTAGTCTGGAAGAAAGTTTGGCTATTTCTTATCATATGTTTCAGCAATCACACTTCTTGGTATTTATCCCCCACGTGTGAAAACCTATATCCACACAGAATCTTGCAATACAAGTTAGAAGCCAAAGATGTCTTTCAATAAATCAATGGATAAACAGCTATGGAACATTCATGTAACAGAATATTATTCAGCTATAAAAAGACATGAATTTAGCAAGCTATGAAAAGGTATGGGGAAACCTTAAATACACATGCCTAATGAAAGCAACCAATATCAAAGTCAGTTAAATTCATGGTCAAATTCATGTGTCAACTTGATTGAGCCAGAGGGTGCCCAGATATTTGGATAAACAAAATTTTGGATATACTTATAAGGATATTTTTGGATGAGATGGACTTTTGAAATGGGAAAGCAGATTGCCCTCCTTGATGTGGATGGGTCTCATCCAATCTTTTGATGGATCTATAGAACAAAAAGGTGAAGTAAGAAAGAATATCACTTTGTCATTCTACCTTAGAGGGGGAATCTTACCTACTTTTGCACTCAGACTAGAAATAGAATTTGCACCATTGGCTCCTCTGAGTCTCCAGCTTGCTAAATGCAGATATTGATATTTCCTAGCCTTGCTAACTACATGGGCTGATTCTTTAAAAGTAAATCAATTTCTATGTCTCGCTCTCTCATCTCTCCCCTATTATATCTATGAATCTAACTATCTTTAATCTTATTTTTTCTGTTTCTCTGGAAAACTAAGCTATTATTGTCATCAATTTTAAAACCATGCCTTGGTGCCTGTAGGGCAGCTTTGGACTTCTTGCAGAATATTATAAATCATAAGTTAGTTAACCACTTCCACTTTTCCTGGCTAAAAAAATGTCAAATCTGGTTGTGCAGGGTGGCTCATACCTTTAATCCTAGCACTCTGGGAAATGAGGCAGGTGCATTTCTTGAGCTCAGTAGTTTGAGATCAGCCTTCCATTACAAATATCTTAATATTCATGGATTTGTATTCATGCATAGTTCTAAATGTTTTTCATATATTAACTCCTTATAGCCTGCTAATAATAGTGTGAAGTAATGCTTTCTGTTAAGTTTATTCCACCAATGTGGAAACTGAAGTATAGTGAAGTTAAGTAACCTTTAGCTAGTCAATGGCTGAGCCTGCATTCACATCCAGGCAATCCAGCTCCAGGCTCTATACACTGAATAATTATATTATGTATAAATTAAATAATGGCTTCAAAATAAAAACAAAATTAAAAAACCCCCAAATCAAACAAATACCTATTGTAAGGATACTTTTTTTAAAAAGAAGTTTATTTTTACTTATTTTTCAGTTGAGTTATTTTTGTTCAATATTAGTTGACATGATGACTTTTTTTAACTTCAAGTTCACATGAGGGTACAAATTACTAGGTTACAAGGTTTGCATTTGTTAGGCAGAGTTCCTCCTGAAGTTATGTCCCACACCCAGGAGGTGTGCTCTGTACCCTTACATTGTGCCCATTATGTGAGAGCACACCAATTCCCCCTCCCTCTTTCCCCGGTTCCCTGTTCTCCCTTCCCCAGCCTGAACTGAATTGAGGTTTTCTCTTGTATGCACATGTATTGGATCATCTACTGACTTCATACTAGTATGGAGTACATTGAATACTTACTTTTCCATTCTTGTGATACTTTACTAAGAACAATGTGTTTCAACTTCATTCAGGTTAATACAAAAGATGTAAACTCTCCATATTTTTTATGGTTGAATAGTATTACAAGGTATACATATACCACATATCTTTAAGAGCTATAAAATATACCAAGGTTTATAGTATCTGAGTAAGGATGTAAGTAGTTTATTCATAAAATATATTCCATGCAATTTCCAATAGTTTTTCTGGAGATATGCAAAATACATGATAGAAAAGTAATTTTAAAAACCACTAAAGATATATTTGCTTTTATTAACTTTCTGAGAGATAATGGGAAAATAAAAAAACATTGTTTTTGATGGCCAGCATCCTCTGTTAATTAAAACAAACATAAGTAAGAAAAAAAGCAACAAAAGACAGTTCTTTCTATCACCTGAATGTCTTATTTATTTTACACAATTCTGCATAAAACTTGCTTATCTCAGGAGAGTGAGGCATAGTTCTCTTGCCAATAGGGATGGAAAGTGCCGCTTTATGTTCAGACTATGTGTCTGGTTCACATACATATTTTAGTGTTCAGTAAGCATATATATGCAGATATGTAAACATATATTTGTACTCATGTATATTGTACATGTGTAAACACGTAAGGGTGTGCATTTTTTTGTTTCATTTGCTCAAAAAACATGACTAATTTATTTAATGTATTTAAATGATTTTTTTTTTCTTAATAGAAAAGCAGTAGATCAGTGTAGAAAAGGAAAAATGGAGAAGTGGCGAGTTGGTCTCTGGAATCTCAGAGACATGGGTCATAAAAATGCCAACATGAATTGTGTTACCTTGAGCAGCTCACCTCAAATTCTTCCCCTTTTCATTTCATGTGAAAAATAAACACATAATAGGTCACTGGTGCTATACGTATTAAAAGAAGGAATAGAAGTTTAGTACCTAACGTTCTCTTAAACCCCCCATACAAATTAGTTCCATTTCTTATACTCTGATTCTACTCTTTCATTCTTCCTGAAAATACTTAAATAGCTTGTGCTCATTTTTCTTTATGGTGGATAACTAAAAAACTTAGAAACAATAATCAGTTTCTGTGATGTCACCCAATATATTAAAGAATATGGTAAAGTTCCAAGAAGCATCCCATCTTCAGTTTCAAGGGATTGAGACTGTGTTATAAATTCTGAGTTTGGCTTACTAAATAGCGTTACTCACTGTATAAAATTAGATACGTATTAGACTTTACTCAATCTTATGGGCATTTTGAAACAAAGAGTTTGAAATGCTTGGATATAAAAAAGCATACATATGTAGGGAATTTTTTTTTAAATCTCTAAATAAAATACTAGCAAGGTACTGGAATAAGTCTAATAAGCATCTATTTTATATATCTCCAAATAGGTAAAATAAAATTATAAAAACCAATTTAGTAAACAGCATATTTTATCCACAAATATGCAATGGATGAATGTTTAGGAAAAAAGTTGTTTGATGTATCACTTGGAGAAATGCCTTTACCACTCAACTCTAACATATGCTGAGAGAGTGAAAAACCATGAAGACAATTTTTTTTAGCTTCCCTTACATATGAACCTGCTCGCAAGTAAATTTTACAGAAGGATAACTGCTAAAAACAACTGTGAAAAGTCACCATCGGTTGACATGTTTGGAGATGGTTGTCATATTACTTAAACCTTAGAATCTGTTTTTCTACATGCTTTTTTAAGTGTGTTGGATAAAGGAAAGGTATTCTATCAACTTTATCTCCAACTTTTCTCATTTTTCACATAATATTAATTTATGATATGAGAAATTTATATTTAATTATGATCATACACATTTTGTGTATTAACATGCACTAGTATATAGATGGACAGACTTGTGGAGCCATGTGAAAGGTTGTTTACATTTAAAACTGGTTTTTAAACAACTATTTTAAGGTATACTTAATTAATCTGGAACTAAAAGTAGCAAACCAAATATTAAAGACATTCAAAAGAAATACATATGAGATCTATCCAGAAAGGATCCAGCCATGTACTATGCAAAATGGAGGCATTTCTTTTTTTTAATTTTTTTTTACTTTTCTAACAGTTCATTATATATTTTTTGCAGTTTTTTCGGCAGGGGCCGGGTTTAAACCCACCTCCTCCGGGATATGGGACCAGCGCCCTACTCCTTGAGCCACTTTCTTAAAAAAGATACAAGATACAAGAAACGTTGTCCATCAGACCAATACCGCAGACATCTTCAGAGCATGCACTGTTTTGTCCCAGCGCCTCTTCTCCTGCTGAAAACACTGAAAAATCCTTTGTTGAAATTGCCATCAGCTGCCTCATCTTATTTTCCTGAATCTTATCTACAATCTGAACTTTCTTCCCTTCCAAAGTTGTTTTTAGTTTGGAAAAAAGCCTTAAGTCACAGGGCACCAAATCTGGGCTGTAGAGGAGCAGAGTCAACTGGCTAATTTTATGTTTTACAAAAAAACTCTGCAATAGATATGCATAAGCAGACGCATTGTCCCGAGGAAGCTGCCAACCATCAGTTGCCCATAGCTGAGACATTTTCACTGCATTGCATCCCTCAACAAATGAACAACTTTGAGGTAGTGCTCTTTATTAACTGCTTGGCCTAAAGGAGCAAATTCAAGATGGACAACAGCTTCTCAATCAAAAAACACAGCTATCATGGTCTTGAACTTGCTACAACTTTGCCATGTCCACTTTGGGAGTGGGGAAGCAGGCAACTTCCACTGGGATGACTGGGTCTTTGTTTCCAGATCATAGCTATAGATCTATAATTTGTCTCTGGTTATGCCCTTTTTGTGGAAATTTGGTTCACTTGTAGCAGTTTGAAGCAAATCACTAGCAAATCCAGCACAACGCTCTTGCTCTTTTAGCAGAAACTGTGGAACGCATTTTGCCACAACACACTTCGTGCCAAGATCCCATGTCAAAATCGTGCATACGGTAGTTTGTGTAATCCCCCAGCGTCTAGTTGTCACATTGTCACCCGCTGCTCTTTGTTGACCGCAGTTTGTACATGTTCAACATTCTCAGGTATTCTGCTTGTTCAGGACTCCTAAAATGTAGATCACTTTCAACAGATTCTTCAGCATCTTTGAAGCATTGCTATCTCTCTTTTATTTGCACTGCACTCATTGCATCATCCTGAAAACTTTATGAATGGTGAATAGTTTCTGCAGAGGAATTTTCAAGCTTAATGTGAGATTTGATGCAGATTATTGCTGTCCTGGCTCAGTCATTTTGAACATGACAGTCACGCAGTACACACTCACGAGTGCATCACTGGACAGTGAAGTCATCGGTCTCTCATGCGTATCCAGTCCACCCTCCTTGGCTGCCAGATTATATCCATGTGATGCAAATCACGTGAACCATTCTCCTTATACTAACAATGGTTGGATACTTTCCAGACAGACTTTGTAGATATACACAGCTACATAAAACATTATTTTCCCAAATTAATAATGATGTCAGAACAAAACATCACTGATTCTCTAGAAATGCCCTTTACTTGGTATAAAAAGCAATAGCCTGAAATATTTTGTTTAAATTAATGTGTTAAAATATTTTGTTTTATAGGGGCCTTATATAAATTACTGTAATTTACCACCTATAGAAAAATTCAAACTTCATGTGTAATTTCAGAAACTTTCCACATATCACTGATTAATGAGGAAGGGCATACAGACAATAGTATTATTGCACTTAGGCGAGTACAACTGGGTCTGGGGCTGGCTTTGAATGTTTATCTAATAGTTGTCTTGCCACATATGAAGTACATTATCACGAAACGAAAGCTGATGAGCAAAAAAATGTCCATGGTCCATGTATAATTGTTGTGCTACTCAACACCACAGATAAGCCTTCATAGACAGCCAGGGGGCATCAGTTGGGCCCTCCTGCCTGGGAATAGTAGAAAAGGAAGGAAAGTATCTTTTGAAGAGATCTATTTTAGAATTTTTAGCAAACAACTACAGTAGAACCTCTGTAAGTTGTCAATCCAAGGAACTGTAACAAATTGGTCAACATACTGAGGTGAGCAACATAAGTAACTAGACTACTATACTGTAGGATGTATGGCGCATGACTGGTGTGTGAAAATTAGGTCAACTGTATGGAAGTGGTCAGGGCAGGTAAGTGGTCAACGATGGAGATTCTACTATAATTTTAAGGCAGTGAAATGTCAGGAGAAATTTAGACTAGGTTAATCATTTTAAATTGTGTATCTAATAAATGTTTTTCATCAACATTAAAATTAAATTCTTATATCCAGTAATTCCAATGATGAATTTTAAATTGTTAAGCACAATGGCAACCACTTTATATACTATATTGGTATTTGTGACACAGATGAGAGTTAAATATTATAAATCATGATTTATCAATAAAGAGCAATGCAAAAATCTGTCAAGTCAGGAATATGAGGAAATCACTTGCATTTCTGTTGACAGTAAATGCCTACATAGAATTCAAGCATTAGTCTGTGGAACTGCAAGAATACAGGCTGACACATGCTGTCCAGAGCATCGGTTGCTGTAGCAGTGAAAGTGGAGTACACAGCAGAGGATTTCCTCTAGCTCTCTCAGGATGCACAGAAGCCAAGTGACCCATTATGTGTTTGAGCTCAGCCTGTTGATAGCCAGAGGCTAAAGGATCATCTTGAATTACTTTTATAAATTTGCCTTCATTACCTGTTCTTTAAACTTTATGAGGAGGACTCCCAGGGCAATTGAAGTAATACCAGTAATACATTACTGGGATCTGATCAAACTAAAAAGCTTCTGCACAGCCAAGAACAAAGTAAGTAAAGCAAGCAGACAGCCCTCAGAATGGGAAAGGATATTGCAGGTTATGTTTCTGACAAAGGTCTGATAACCAGAATCCACAGAGAACTCAAATCATTAATAAGAAAAGAACAAGTGATCCCATTTCACTGTGGGCAAGAGACCTGAACAGAAGCTTCTCTGAAGAAGACAGGCACATGGTCTACAGAGACATGAAAAAATGCTCGTCATCTTTAATCATCAGAGAAATGCAAATCAAAACCACTTTGAGATACCATCTAACTCCAGTAAGAGTAGTCCACATAACAAAATCCCAAATTACAGATGTTGGTGTGGATGTGGAGAAAAGGGAACTTTTCTCCACTGCTGGTGGGAATGCAAACTAATACGTTCCTTTTGGAAAGAATTTTGGAGGACACTCAGGGATCTAAAAATTAATCTGCCATTGGATCCCGCAATTGCTCTACCAGAAGTATATCCAAAAGACAAAAAATAACTTTGCAAAAAAGATATTTCCACCAGATTATTTGTAATAGCCAAATCATGGAAGAAGCCCAAGTGCCCAACGATACATGAATAAATTAATAAATTATGGTATATGTATACCATGGAATATTATGCAGCCTTAAAAAAGATGGAGCCTTTACCTCTTTTATGTTTACATGGAGGGACCTGGAACATATTCTCCTGAGTAAAGTATCTCAAAGGATAGAGATGAAGGTATCCAATGTACTTAGTACTTACATGAAACCTACTGATGCTTTTTACTCACTCTTTGTTATTAAA
This sequence comes from Arctocebus calabarensis, assembly GCA_963573935.1. Lineage (NCBI taxonomy): Eukaryota > Metazoa > Chordata > Mammalia > Primates > Lorisidae > Arctocebus > Arctocebus calabarensis. The sequence goes on from CAUYON010016912.1 coordinate 16,380, forward strand.
GATAGAACACAACTATAGCCCAGAATGAAGGAGAGAAATGGAGTGGGAAGGGGGGGGACAGGGGAGGTTTGATAGAGGGAGGGTAATCTACGGGACCACACCTATGGAGCATATTGCAAAGGTTCAAGTCAAGTTTGTCAAGTGTAGAACATAAATGTCTTAACACTATAATCAACTAAAGGAGGTGAAAGTTGTGTTGATTAGGTTGCTGTAACCATGTCAGATTGTATTTAAAAAATCAACACATTGTATCCCACATATGCATAAATGTATTCACGATCTATATGTATGTGACTTAATAAAAAAAATTTACTCTAAATTTTCACATAAACATCACAGATATTAAAGTCCTTACAGCTCTATTAACTACCTTCCCTCATTTCCCCAGGGTCCTAGGATACAAATTAATCTGAAGAGTATAATGGCACAAACTTTCCATTAACCTTCTCCATGTGAAATATTGCAGGACTCTTAGTCTTGGGCTTACATGATGGATGCCAAAAATGAAGTTTTCTTAACATCACACCATGGTAACTAAATCAGGTGTATTTTATTGAATGGTAATCTAAAATCCAACTCTTGTAAAAGCTCATAATTATTCAAAATTACTGTAAACTATATTAAAGGGAATTTTGTGGCCATAATATTTGTATACAAGTCACTCAGGAGTTTTCATCCCACGATGATAATCAGGTTATGGCAATATTAATTGATGTGAGGGATTCTCATATAAAGGAAAATCGTATGCAATTATTTCTAAAATTCAAGCAATAGTAGGGTCCTGTGGGAGCCAAGAGATAAAGAAGAAGTAAAAAATGGTGTCTCATTATTTTATATTAAAAGTAAATAATTTAAAATCAATCTTTTATGACAACTGTGAGATAGCATAAACATATATTTAAGTAATAAATTATTCTTTTACTTTCATAAATATTATACCAGAATTGTGACTTAGTATAGATAAGGAATACCGTGCATATTAAATATGAAATTTATTAAACACTTACATTGTTTTCAATATACAATAATTCCTCGATAAGCTATATAATATTAAAAAGATGTATCCTTTTGCATGAATAATCTTGTGATTGAACCAATATCAGTACAGAAAATGTAATGATAAAATATGCTTTGGGCACAGGCAGTATTATGTAATTTACTTCATAGTTACGTCAGTGTTCCCTGGCTTCTAATGCAGTTTGTTAAAAATTGACAACCTCCTTAGAGGTTGTATTAGTTTGCAGAGCACACACTGGAATTTTCAGACTTCACAGCACCACTAAGTCAAGTATGTGTTGATCACTGTTTGAAAGACGTTGAATAGTGCTCTGGCAAATGATTGGACAAATATTCCGAATGACTAAAGCATTCGTCTGTTCCAAATTAGAGTGTCCAATCTTTCTATACAGAGGTCTTTATCAAGCTCTTTGCCTATAGAAAATCATATAACCTCTCTGTAAAATTCCCTAAAATACAATTTATATAAAGAGAATATCAAAGATGCTCAAGAAGAAAAGGCATGTTACATTAAAATTGTAAAGAAATTTTACATACACAGAAAAAAACCTTAATTAACCCCTTACTTGCAAAGATTGAGCAAGACTGTTCCTCCCAGCTATTACAGATTAAGGCCAGTGTAAACTTTTCAGGTGCTTTATTTAAAACCAGAAGAACAAGAGATAGTTATGCTCTTCTTGTTGTTGTGACCTAAATTTATAAGTGCAAAATCAGCACAGACATCTGATTTCGCTTGCTTTTCATTTTTACTAACAATTTTTAGCAGGTGTTATTCTTTTTTTGCCATTTCACTTACCTCTGGCTTATTTTTCTTGTTAATGGGGAGTACATTGAAAGTGTAGCTTTAACAACTAAAAATTGAAAATGGGTACAACAATTTATAATGTTTATACTAAAATTTCCTAGGATATAAACTTGTTTCTATTCTAATTGAGAACAATCCCAAATAATACTTGTTTGTATTCTAATTGAGAACAATTCCACCACTGTAGTAGAGTAGAAAAAAAAAGAAAAAAAGACAGAGAGAGAGACATACACACAGGGAAAGATCATTTTTTTTAGAAAAGTTTTTTGAATAAAAATAAAAGTAAAATTTAAGAATATTTGACATGTTTTTTTCACAAGAATGTTGATTTATTATTAAAATTAATCAACAATCCATACAGTGTTAAAGATCAAGAAGAAGTAAATTAAGAGAGAGGGAAAAATGTTGAAACTATTTTTCTCATACTATATGCAACAATTAATTTTAAATAGATTTTTCCTTAGAAGTAACTAGAGACATTTTTACACAAATAGTGACTATGCCAAATTTCAATTAGGCAAATATATTTAAGCATCTAAGAAGCCATGTCAAATGTCCCATCTTCTTTCCAGTCAATGATTAGTACTCCTGTGTGTCTGACTAGAAATAATTTTTCTTCTAAAGCTTGAAATTTGGATTTATGCTAATATTCAGATATCTCTAGAATGGTATTGTTTTAGGTTTTTATAAGTAACTTCTAATTTTAAAATAGTATTAGACTTTTAGAACAATGATCTATTTATCCCACATTTCCTATTGTTGTTGCACATTTGCCAGTTATTAAACCAGCATTGATAACACAACTACTGCTGAAATTTATACTTCTTTCAGATTTCTTACATTTTTCTCTAAAAGCCATGAGTCTTTTCTGCCTTACTTATTAATTTCTTCAATCACTTATTTATATCTGTATGAACTCAGGGTTACTTATTTTTTGTTTTAATTCAAAAGTTATCCAATTAACTTTTACTCAACTTGTTTCAGCTTTGGCCCTTCAGAGCCCTTTCAGATACTTGTTTCCTTTTGACAAATTCCCATTATTTCATAAACTTTCTAACATGTAGTTAACTTTAGTATGAAGTATAAAAATCAGTTCAAATTAGTACATACATTGAATTATATACAGATAAATTCTTGAAAAAACATAATATATCCAAATTAAGAGAATAAAGATATAGACATTAAATGTGTTAAAAATGCAAAATAACATATATAACATAATAATGACTCTGCTTGGGTTGAATTTTTTCTAGGAAAATGATGCGTAGACATCCCCGATCCAATAGATGGGAATGTGACCTTGTTTGCAGATGTAATCAAGTTCAGATGATTGAGGAGGGCTCTAAGAATAGATGATTCAATATCACTATGGTCAATTTTTCTATTTTCTCCATTTTTCTGACTCTCTTCTCTCTCTTTTATTGCCTATTTACTCTTTATTTCTGTTTTATTTTCCTCTAAAATACTAACATTTTAGGTTTTAAAAACAACACACCTCTAGGGTTTAAATATTGATGGAGTAGCCTATAAATTGATCATACAAGATCAAAAATGAAACCCTCAATAAAATTTCTCAGATTTAATTATAGTTGCCTTCTTTGACTGCAATGTAAAAAGCTATATTAAAAATAACTCTTTTACCTTATAGCTTTTTTTTTCGTTTGTATAAGATAGTTGAAACAAACTCTTGAGAACCGAAAGAAATCTAACAAAATTTCTGACTATTTAGAAAAATCATAAATATTTAACATCAAACGCTATAACAAATGTTTAAGAATGTTCTTAAAGAAAAATCAGAGCTTTAAATACTTTAGTTATTTAAAATCGTAAAGGCAACTTAACCATGTTAAGTTCAATAACCTGAATGGATAAGGTAAGAAACAGTACTGTTTTTATCAGTGAAATAAATTATACAGGTTTAATTTATTACTCTGTTGAGGGTTTATTAGAAAGGAAATATTTAAAAGATGGGTGGGTAGCTCTACCATATAAAGATGTTACACTAACCTGGGACTTATAAATGGGCAGCCTGTGTTACCTTCCTCAGCCCAGAGTTGAAACAGGAAGAAGTGGTAACAAAAACAACACTGTCTTGAAGAGTTGTGTGCATAAGCTCTGAGACGGCCATTCAGAAATGATTCTCAAGGGAAGAGCTGAGTAAATACAAAGCTCCACTTCACTCCCTCCTCCCCCTCTAATCTCCTCTATTGGACTAACTCACTCAAAAATGAAAAACATGGAACCCCTTGTTATAGCCATTACTGCTGAAGTACTGGGAGAGATATCAAAAGATAAGCAGCTGGATTTGAAGGAGGAAATCGAATAATTGCTATAAATCTGAACAAACAGGTTCTCTGATTGAATTCCAATACAAGCCCAGTGGATATACTGGCCATGAGGGTTAAAACATCTGATAATCTCACTGTTTAGTTTACAGTCTTTCACTTAATCCCTATGCCCTTCCATTTAATCATAGTAGCTTGAGTCCTGAGTCCAATTCTGTTCCAGCCTCCCAATAGATGAAATTCACAGTTTTCTTTAAGAGCAAAATATGGAAATTACTATGCAGTGGAAAAATACACAGGATACTTCAATCTTAATATTTTAGCCAATACCACATTTTACTTTTAATGAGGAAACTGATTTCTGGGTCTTTTTGAGGCTCTGAGTTATAATCAGTATGCTTTTATGATTTTTTGTCTCTGACTAAAATTTGAGTTTGGATAGTTCTATAAAACTGTCCATGTTTTAATCTGCTTTTTCCACTTCCAGAATATAGTTGATTTTTCTTAAAATTCATGTTTATTTTTCTTGTTGTTTAAACCTCTTTATTCTTTTGCTATAATTTTAGTGCAGTTCCAATTGTAAATATAAAAACTATGTCTATTTGAACATCTTTAATCTGAGAACATATTTTTAAAAAATGGAAAATTGCTTTCAGCACTTGGGTACTAATTACTAGAAAGTAAAGCATAAGCCTCCATTATAAGTTATATAAAGTAGCCACTACTTTCTTAGAGGTAAAATTGTTGATGTATGAGTGATTCTTTGTGAGTGATACTTTGTGATGCACTCTGTGAGAAAACAATTAAAGTGTAAGTAGTATAATACCTATGCTGTTTATGATAGAAGCTCAAATATAGAAGATGACATCACTGAGATAGGAATACACCTGCCTGATTCAGGAAAAACATAGAGATAAACATAAAAGGAAAGAAGAAAGTTATACTCTAAGAAAACTGAAATAAATGCAGCCTTAATAAAGATTATGCAAGTGTTTATTAAGAATCAACATATTTAAAATAATAAAAACATTGTTATAAAAATGATTAATCTGAACATAAATTTCTTTTTAACTCTAGTCAAAATATATTGATATCAAATTTCTTTTGACTACCTTTGAATAAGACTAACATAAATTCTCAAACCAACACATAATATGATAACAGAGGATATTTTTGCTATATTTTTACAAGGTATTATTTTCTAGAGATGTGATTTTTACAGAAATTGAACTTACCTCTAAAAAGATCTTATGGTAACCAGCGATATTAAAATCTACTTTTTTAAGCACAGATTTTATGATATACCTCGTAATAATGTTCATAAATTAAAGATGAAGTAATATAAAAGGTGAAAACTGTGTAATTATGCAGAGAAGTAGAGACATACAGGTGTTTCTGAAAAAAATCTTTATTATTTTTATCATTTTTTCTATTTTCATTGCTTTTTTGCAGTTTTGCCTTTTTTGAGCAATTTTATTATGCATTGTTTATTTTTTCTTCTGTTAGATCTTTGTCTCTGAGATTGCTTTTAATCTATGAAAATAAGATGGTCATTTAATTGCTTCTATCTCTGTAGTGAGAGGATATTGACCAATACTATCCTAAAGTTTCCTTGAAGATTTGTTTCATATCTCTTTTTTATTTTTTTAGGCTTACTAACTCATGTAAAAATGATGTAGGTTGCAAAAGTATTTCATGCCTGTGCATAGTTATTACTGACACTGACATGTCCCAAGTAAATTTCTCTCAGAATACACCTCCCAGCATAATGTCTGTGTTTAGGGATTGGCCAGTTTCTTAGAAGATTATTTTGAAATATGTGGGGCAACAATCCTGATATGAACAGTAGTGCAGTTTGAAATCTAATGTTCTCTTGTGAACAGATTGGTACACATTGCTTCTTTCTCTTATAATTCAAAATGCAATAAATATTGTTCTTCTGTGTTTTTGCCTAGGTATCTCTGGAAAAATTGAGTTGATTGACTATACAAACAATTATCAAGAGGCTATAAAATACATAGCATGAAATATTTCCTTTGAAGTCAAACTTGATTATTCCTCTTATGTACTGAGAACAGAATTTGACAGTTGTCAGAGCAAGCAGATTTTCATTTGAGTGGTTACCAATATGCTTTATATTGTCATGCAGTTTAACAATTTTTTGAAGAGTAAAATTTAATTATTCTATGTTTGATAAAAATTCCCAATTCAAGCATAATGATAATAAGGAAGAATAATTGTACCTTTGTTCACTTGACAAAAGTAATATTAACTTCTACATATTTGTACTTAAAAAATTAAAGTGATGTACAAATATAGCTTTTATAGTTGTGGAATTAATATAATGCTATGAAATATAGTATTCAAAAAGAAAGATATTATAATTAATAAAGAATCCTAAGTTATAAACTGAATATCTGTGTGACCTTGGGCAATTTATTTAACTATTTGAAGATATTTGAAACTTACTTATAAAATGCAAAAAACACTTAAATTTGAGCATTTGTAAATATTAAATGTCATACACTTACAAAGCAATTAACAAAATTCCAGGCATGATATATGTATTCTAATAAATAGAAGTATTACTGAGTTTTAAGGTAATAATGTTATAAATTTACATATAATTCTGATGATTAATGATTATTTTAATATCTTTTCCACCATATATGCTAGGGAGTATTTCAGCATACCAAATATAAATATTAGTAAAACATGAAAATATAACTTAGTAATAAACAGAGAAAGCAGAAAAATGCATGAAATCTTATTTCTTATGTAAGTTATATAAATGAAATCGAAAAGCAAGAAATAAGGCTGAAGCTTGTATCTGGGCAGAATGAAATAAATTATTGAAAAATATAAATTATCTGGATCTTTGTTTGCTTAACTGCATGATATACAGGAAGGAATTTTAACCTTCCAGAAGCTGAAACTCATAAAAGATAATGTTAGCCCTTTAGATTCAGGAAATAAAACTCTTGGCTCTCTCTTTAAAATATAAATAAAGCAAAAAGATGGTCATACTATTAGGTCTGGGTGGAGGCCTAACCAGGGTGGCAAGGCAGGTAGAGGGAGTGGTTAATAATAGAGAATGGGAACCAATCAGAGAGCGGAACGGAAATTGAGGTATCAGATCTTTGTGGCTAGACACTTTCCTAGATGGAGCAAGTGCAGTGAGGAGCTCCGAGTGACCTTTGGAGGTCACTAACTCACATGAAGCTCATTACCATCTAACTAGAATTATAGTGTTGACCCCCTGGTTGGTTTTTCTTGAAGGATTCTGAGAAGACACATGCAGAGAAAGGAAAACTCTTAAATATCTCCAACGTATTACAATCTTTTAGGTAACCCCAACCCATCAATCACCATACAACAAAATCCCATCGAAGAGAGAAGTGGGACAAACTAATAAGAGGTAAGACTTAGGGGCTTTCCTTACAGCTGAGAAGGATTCCTTTCTCCCCCTCTAAAACATACTTTCGCTTTTCAATAAACACTGCATGTGAGAGATGGCTTCGCATTTCTGATTACTCTATCATGGCTTGACTCCCAACCACTACTCATTTCCCACACTGGGAACAGAGAACCAGGGAACACTGAGATAGCACTAACAATGTAAGTGCTGCATATAGTTAGTATGCTTAGCAACACGGTGCTGTGTTTAACTTAAATTACTCCATTATATAATGAACATCAAATTGGACCCATAATTGACAAATCTTAGCTATTTGATTTTTCTGTTTAGAACATCTAATGAGAGAATTATTTTATATATACACAAAAAAATACACACATATTGATTACTTTTAAGAAACATTGCACAATGTTCATGATACTTGTGGCTAAAATTTTATTACTTCTTGCCTATAAATAAAACTACATCATGTATTCAAAACTTATCAAAGCATCAAGCAAGAGTGTCATGAACCAGTGTGGGAAGGGGAGTGAACCAGAGTGGAATTGGTGGGGAATGAGGAAAATGGAGCATAAAAGAAGAGAGAGAAACAAAGGATGGGATCAGGAGTACTGGACTGAGCTGATGGCTGTAGCCAGCACTAAAGCACAAAATCGGCTTTATTTTATAGTATCTGTATAGGGTTGTCCAGTGGGAAGTAGTATAGACAATATGGAGAAATAGCATAAACAAAAGACATAGTTTTGGTCTTAAAGTACAATAGGAGAATGTAAATGACTTGTTAATGGTTTTTACTCAACTTCCTTAACACAGGACAAGAAGCAAGAGGGGAAGCATCAAGAGGATCTCAGTATAGTTAACAAAACAAAGGAAGAACTATGACTAAACTGTGACTTAGTGGTTACTACTTAAATTTGTTAGCATATGACAAGGAGAGGGAAGGGAAAGATTACTTGGAACTCTGCACAGTTAACAAGACAAAAAAAGAGCTGTATGACTTCTGGCAGTGGAAGCATGAAGAAAGGAATATGGCTGTTTGGAGAAGAAGCAGTTGGGGGTTCATTCCCTGAATGTTCCTTAGGCCGTGAGGGCCCTGCCATCTCAGCCCACTCTCCACACAACAGAAAATCATACCTAGTATAGTTTTAAAATGAGCAGTAGTATACTAAGCATTGATCTTAGAGGACATCCAATAGAATTCATATCCCAGAAAAGTATAACAGTGGTATTTCCAGGATAATACATTATTAGGCAGAAATGCAACATAGAAAAGGTATTTTGCAATTGATTTTACAGTTCGTGATTTAAGAAAAATCTCACCTAAACTAAGACCTTTTTTCTCTGTAGTGTATGTTCAGCAAACAGATTCTTTTTCAATGAAAATCATTCCGTCAAACATTTTATTTTCATTTCTTTTTTATTTTTAACTGCCTAGAGTTTGTGTATCCATGCAGTTAATAACACTCACATAGTCAGCATTTTACAACGGTCAGCTTAATTTACTTTTAGAAACTCTAGTAATTTGTTATAATTGCGTTTATGTTTTTCTAAGTTCCATGTGACACAAAGAGGCATTATCTAACTCAGGGGTCCTCAAACTATGGCCTGCAGACCACATGCAGCCCACCAAGGACATTTATCTGGCCTGCCGGGTGTTTTTGACTCCGCTACCTGTCCTGTTTAGCAGCAGACTCATCTTGGCCCACAAAATCTGTTAGTGAAAAAAGCATTGGTTGCATTCCCAAACAAAACATGTGGATTCACTGGAAAAGTTGCAAAAGGAGTTCCAACTTAGATTTAAAGAGCTTCATCTCCATGAACAGGACATACAGCTTTTCCATAAACCATTTTCTATTGACATTGAAAATGTGGAGGTCAGTCCCTGAAGTCACTACCCCTGCCGCCCCTCTGCCAGCTGCTTCATCCAGCACCACCTGGGGCCAGCGTCTCCGGCAGGTGGGAGCCAGGCGCTGACAGGGGTGGCGGGGGTAGCCAAGCGCTCCTGCGGCTCTGGCTCAGGCTCTATGCCGTTGGTGGCTTTCCGGCTTCTCCGCGGCCTGTGGTGCTCAGATGCTCTAAGAACGCTTCCACTGTTGTTCCAAGGACACACACAGTGGGATTCAGAATTCCTGGAGAATTGCCTTTTTGAGAAGCTGGAAGTATTTCTTTAAATTCTATCTCTTAGTTTTTCAAAGAAACATCAAGAAACCATGAAGAAAATTAGTAATGAAGAGTTTGACTGCCATTTGCTTGATGAATGTTTTACTGCCAAGGACATTCAGGACCAAAAAATCAATAAAGTTTCGTCTTTTGATGATAAGGATGCCTTCTATGTAGCAGACCTTGGAGATGTTCTGAAGAAACACTGAAGATGGCTAAAAGCTCTTCCTCGTGTCACTCCCTTTTATGCAGTGAAATGTAATGACAGTAGAGCCATTGTGAAGACCCTTGCTGCCATTGGAACAGGATTTGACTGTGCTAGAAGACTGAAATACAATTGCTACAAAGACTCGAGGTGCCTCCAGAGAGGGTTATCTATGCAGCTCCTTGTAAACAAGTGTCTCAAATAAAGTACGCTGCTAATAATGGGGTCTAGATGATGACTTTTGACAGTGAAGTGGAGTTGATGAAAGTTGCCAGAGCACATCTAAAGGCCAAGTTGTTTTTGCAGATTGCCACTGATGATTCCAAAGCAGTCTGTCAACTCAGTGTTGAATTTGATGCCACACTCAAAACCAGCAGACTTCCTTTTGGAATGGGCAAAAGAACTAAATATTGATGTCATTAGTGTCAGCTTCCACGTAGGAAGTGGCTGTACTTGATCCTGAGACCTTCATGCAGGCAATCTCTGATGCCCACTGTGCCTTGACATGGGAGCTGAAGTTGGTTCAGCATGTACTTACTTGATATTCATGGTGGCTTTCCTGAATTGAGGATATGAAGCTTAAGTTTGAAGAGGTCACTGGTGTAATCAACCCAGCATTGGACAAGTACTTTCCATCAGACTCTGGTGTGAGAATCATAGCTGAGCCAGGCAGATTTTTTTTTTTTTTTTGAGACAGAGCCTCAAGCTGTCACCTTGGATAGAGTGCTGTACAAGCACTTGTAGCTTGTACAGTGGCAGAATGGGCCAAAAGCTTAGTGTCGTGACCTGTTTTAAGAATAAAGTATCTTGACATAAAAAAAAAAGAAAGAAAATGTGGATACAATTTACGAAATGGAACTGGCTGAACTGCAGAATTGTGACCCTCTGAAAGACGTATTCACAGCAACCCCCAATTTCTGGGCTCAAGTGAGTCTCCTGCCTCTGCCTCCCAAGTAGCTGGGGCTACAGGTGCCTGCCACAATGCCCGATCATTTGAGCCAGGCAGATATTATGTTGCATCAGCCTTCACACTTGCAGTTAATATCATTGCCAAAAGAATTGTATAAAAGGAGCTTATAGGCGCTGATGATGATGAGTCCAGTGAACAAACCTTCATGTATTACATCAATGATGGAGTATATGGATTGTTTAATTGCATCCTTTATGATCATGCTCATGTAAAGCCTCTTCTGCAAAAGAGACCTAAAACCAGATGAGAAGTATTATTCATCCAGCATATGAGGACCAACATGCAATGGCCTTGACCAGATAGTTGAGGGCTGTGACCTGCCAGAAATGCATGTGGGGGACTGGATGCTCTTTGAAAATATGGGTGCTTACACTGTAGCTGCTGCTTCTACTTTCAGTAGATTCCAGAGGCCGACTATCTACTATGTGATGTCAGGATCGATGTGGCAACTTGTGCAGAAAAAATCCAGAACCCCTACTACCTACCCAAAGTAGAAGAGCAGGATGTTGGCACTCTGCCTGTGTCTTGTGCTTAGGAAAGTGGAATAAAATGTCACCCAGCAACTTGTACTTCAGCTAGTATTAATGTATAGATATCATTCTCTAGCTGTTAACTATGAGTTTAATTTGAATTCAGGGATTTGGGGGGACTATTTAACTTAATTATTGCTAGTTTTGAAATGTCTTTGTAGGATTAGGGTTGGCACAGATGCAGCAATATGTAAGATTAGGAGATGGGGTCACACTTATCTGTGTTCCTATGGAAACTATTTGAATATTTGTTGTATATGGATTTTTATTCACTTTTCAGACATGCTATGAAAGAGCACACCTCTGCTGCTCAGCAAGCATTTGTAGCTTGTACAGTGGCAGAATGGGCCAAAAGCTTAGTTTTAAGAATAAAGTATCTTGACATAAAAAAAAAAAAAGAAAATGTGGATACAATTTACAAAATGGAACTGGCTGAACTGCAGAATTGTGACCCTCTGAAAGACGTATTCAAGTCAAGCAGCCTTCCTAATTTCTATGCATCTCTCCCCTCTGATACATATCCTAATTTCAGGAGCCATGCACTCAAAATGGCAACCATCTTTGGTAGCACTTATGTCTGTGAATAGACTTTTTCCAGAATGAAACGTCTGAAATCTCCAACCAAATCTAAACTAACTGAGGCACACTTGCATCACTTGTTATGACTAGCAGTGACAAACATGGAACCGGACATTGACCATCTCATTAGCCAAAAGCAGGCCCATAGCTCCCATTGAAATACTGGTAAGTTTGTTGATTTAACTTTATTTGTTCTTCATTTTCAGTATTGTATTTGTTCCCATTTTTGGTTTTTTACTTCAAAATAAGATATGTGCAGTGTGCATAGGAATTTGTTCATAGTTTTTTAAACTATAGTCCAGCCCGCCAACGGTCTGAGGGACAGTGAACTGGCCCCCTGTTTAAAAGGCTTGAGGACCCCTGATCTAAATAATGCATCTCTGTTGCAAAGAAAACAAGGAACAATAATTTTTTGTTGATTTATACAGTGTTTGTAATGCTCATTTCACCTGATTCTAGCTTTATAGTAAGTACATTCATCATAATTATGGATACACTGATGAGACAGAATATGGAGAAATGATTAAGCCTTATTTGTAATGCTTTTTTGAATGTTTGTCAAAGATAATCAATACAGAGAGAATTTAGAGGAATAAACAAAGTCTATGAAAACATGAGATTGTGTAAAGCAGCCAAATATAAGAATCATAGGCATCCTTGAGGGTAAAGAAGAAAATTCACAGAGACTAGAAACCCTATTTTAGGGAATAAATGAGGATAATTTTTTTGGTCTTGCTAGAGATTTAGGTATGTAAGTACAAGAAACTTCACAAACACCTGAGGGATTCAATCACCAAGTATCATAGTTATCAGATGGTTTAAACTTAGTATGAAGGAGGAACTTCCATGAGCGATAAGGTGAAAACATCAAGTAAATTATTAAGGAAAACCCATCAGGGTAACTGCAGACTTCTCAACTGAGACCTTATAAACCAGAAGGGATTAGGGCCCCATCATTATTTGTTCTTAAACAGAGCAATTCCCAGCCTCGAATTTTGTATCCTACAATATTAAATTTCATAAATAAAGATGAAATTAAGACTTTTACAGCAAGAAAACCTTGAAAGAATTTGTGAAGACCAGAAATATACAGAACTACATTACATTTGGATCAACACGGTGGTCACCCACCAGTTTAAAACTACACAAAAGTTAAAGTTCAGAGCTCATATGAAACAATAGCAGAGGAGGAAAAACAAAGCAGTAAGTTATTACCCAGTATCTCACATATCAATTCTATCAATCAACATGAATGATTTGAATTTCCCACCCAAGAGACATAGGCTAGCTGAATGAATACAAAAATACAAGTCAAATATTTGTTGTCTTGTAACCACAGGAACTCAAACAGACTCAAGGTTAAGGGCTGACAATATTATATGCAAAGGAAACTCCCCCAAAGCAAGTGTAGCCATTTTCATACAGAAAAGCATATTCATCATTATTCAGACCTCTGCTTCTTTCAGCACATTTTCTTCCTGACTCTAAAATTTCTCATATATTGCTGGCTAAAATGGAAAATTGTTTTACATATAGCAATATGCATAAGTATTACAAATATAATGTTGAATGAAAGAAGTCAGGTAAAGCATGCCACTATAAAATTCAATTTATACAATCCAAGAACAGGCAAATTAATATATACTTTTGAGATCAGCTTACAGGATACTTTGGAAAAGTTTAAAGCAGCTTCAATGAGCTTTAGCAAGCCACAAAGATACTTTCTGAGTGCTAGGAAAGTAGTATTTCTTCCTATGGGTATCCATAACAGACATAACAACACCCAGTATCAGCAATGCCAAGCTTTCTGTCAGGCTTTCATTATAAACTGAAGTTTTGTCAAGCATTGTCCTGGGTGTCCATTTCTATTATTTTAAGACATTTTACTAAAGCATAATATACATACGAAAAAGCACACAGATTAAAAGGATTTAGCTCTAATACTTCCCCCAAGTAAATCCATCTGACATCAATAGGCTAAATAAGGATTTAGTATAATGAAGAGTTTTCCAAAGACTTTGGAAATCCAACCATCTCAAAAAAATATTTCTGAGAAAAGGAAGCTGCTGCCTTTCTTCTGATGGGATTATGGGCTGTTAAAAATGACAGCCTTTTATTATTTAAAAGAAAACTTTCTATCTCAGTTTCTATTGAAATTCAAAACCTAAAGCACTGCTGAGAAGTTGTGAAGAATTTTGAAGAATTTCTTTACTCTTAAATAGGACAAACAAAAATACAGTCTTTGTTTTAAACAACAGAAAAAGAAAATATTTCAAGTCAGAAAAATAATATATACACATGCATGTGTTCACAATATTGAAGGGACCTGTGGGGAAAAGGGAAGTTGGGAGAAAAAAAGAGAATGCAAGAGAGCATTTGGGAGGTGGGAGGGGTACCCCAAATCCACTTGAAACCACACAGGATCTTGGGACCCAACCAGGAACACTGGCTGGTAATAAGCTGTACAAATGAAGTTGGTGAGGTGAGATGTGGCCAGGCCTCTGACTACAGGAGACCAAAATTGCTAGGTGAAAAGTACAGAAAAACTATTTCTGAGTGGGGATTAATTGAAACACAGGGAAAAAATGATACAAGGGAGGGGACTAGGAAGATGGGGGATAGAAAACCCCTAGCACCCCAAGACGACATGGCTCCCCAACTCACTGGGGACATGCTCCACTGCCTTGGAGGCTTTCTCTATCAAAACATTTCTGCTTTGGGATGAACACTCTCCTGGTCCATGAATTGATTCTTCAGATTCTCCAGGCCCAAATCTAATAGGGAGAGACAATTCCGGTAACAATAAGGTTGGTAAAAGTACACAGCTGTTGTAAGCGTGTTTTACTTTGATTTTGTTACTCATGCCCTTGTTCTTAAGTAACATCATTGTAACCAAGACTATAAAAAAATTGTCTTTTAATTATGCTAGTGGTCTTGACTTTATTTTTTTTCCACAGATATTATCACTTGTAATAAGTTTATAATTTTTTTTACTTAATTTTTGTTAAATCATCACTGTAGACATTTATGGGGTACAATGTGATGATTTGATATGCAGTGTGGAATGCTTTAATGAAACTAATTAACATAACCATCACCTCACTTATTCTTGTGGTAAGATGTTTATAATATACTCTTAGTTGTTTTGAAATGTACCCTTGCATTGTGTACTTCAGGTGAGATCTTACCAAATACCATTCCTCCACTCCCCAACCCCTTCTTTCTTCCTGGACTGTCTTTGAGTTTTATGATTCATATGAATGTGCTTATATATTGGTTTCATGATAGTATTTAGCATATTGGATTCCTTTTTTCCATTCTTGAGATACTTTACTAAGAAGAATATGTTACAGCTCCATCCAGGTAAACATAAAAGATGTAAAGTCTCCCTCTTTTTATGGCTGCATAGTATTCCAAGGTATACATACACAAAGATTTGTTTATCCACTATATAAACACTTATACATTCATACAAATGATAAAACACACAGATAGTCCAGAAAGAAAGAGGGGAGAGGGGAGTGGGTAGAGAAGGGAGGGGAAGGACGTGGGGAGGGCAAGTGGAGGGAGGATATTTGGAGGGATGTCACCTAATATACACAATGCAAGGATACATTTCAAAACAGAGAAGAGTACATTACCAATGTCTTACCTCAAAAATAAGTAAGTAAGGTGATGGTTATGTTAATTTAAGCATTCCACATTGCACATCAGAGCATCACATTGTACCCCATAAATGTATACAATTATGATTTAATAAAAGTTAAGTTTAAAAAATCATTTAGGAGACTAGGGCCTCTCAAGAAGTAAGCCAGACTATAACAAAATAATCTAATTTTACTAAAATTGCACAAAACACGTTCACTTGAGTAGGTGGGTAAAAAGTGTTGCTTTAAGTAAATTGAAAATAAGTGGAATCTATAAAACTAAAGGCAAAAAACCAATTATATAAGTACTGTATTCTAGTTGATAATGCTGTTTCTAGCCAGGGTACAAGTTTACAATGCTGATATAAAGCTACGAAGGAAAGGAATAATTAGGTGAATAATTTAGTGAATGAGAAACAATGTAGTCACATTTCTAAATGTAAGAAATTTGGAAACTTACAAGGTAATTTATAATTAAGCAAGGGAAACAATTTAGGAAGATTATGTGGTAATGAATTAGTCTTAGAGATAGCAGTATGAATTCATGTTTAGTTTAATAAGGATAGTTTGGGTTACATGAGAAATATTTATAAATATATGTTTACATATATATACACACACACACAAGTTAGTATACTCACTCATATTTCCTTTTTCTGTCCGCTAAAAGGGCCCTGATGTAATGATATTCCAAGCAACTAGCATACCTAGTATGCAAATTTTGGTTTCTAATACCTTTATACAATAAAAGAAATGTGAAGTTTAGGACTATGGCAGAAAATGTTAAGAAAGTCCTACAGCATCATATAGTGCAGTGGTTCTCAACCTTCCTAATCCCGTGGCCTTTTAATACACTTCCTGTGGGTCACGACCCACAGGTTGGGAACCGCTGACATAGTGGAAAACAGGAAGTGCTGAAAACAAAAAGGAAAAAAGAAAGAGAAAAATTATAAAAAGATATAAAATAAAAACACAATGACAGAGGCATATCATAGGACAGAGGAGCCAAATGAAAGAGTGAGATTCTAGTGGCCAAAGATGGAAAAATTTCTGAAATAAAACTGTATTGTATTACAAACCAAATTATAAAATAAATACAAATGAATTTGTGGTGATGGAACTAAATTATTAAAAAATAAAGAAGTTAAATCTCTCATGCCGAATAATTCTAAATAATTAAAGTAGATATTCTCCTCTCAAGAGGTGGAACATCCCCACATAAGTGTGGAATGCTAATAATCACTTTATTTCCAAAGATATGGTTTAAAAAGAAGAGGAAAATAATTTTTTAGTAGAGAAATTTCATAAACATTACCAGGTTTTCAAACTTCTCAGGGTGATCAACAGTGATAAATCATGTTGATAATATACACCCTTGATGAACAGTGATGAAAATGACATTTTATGTGTGCCCCAAATTCATAATCCAAGTCTAAGCATGAACAAAAATATTAGACAAATCCCAACACACGGATATGATACACAATATCTGTCCAGTACTCCTTAAAAATCATCCGGTTACTCAAAAACAAGAGAAGTCTAAAAAACTGTCACAGCCACGAAAAGCCTAGGAGATACAGGGTAATCTTGGTGATTTCCTTCAATATAAAAAACATTAGGGGTAAAATCTAAGGAAACCTGATCAAAGTATGTACTTTAGTTAATAATAATGGATTAATATTGGTTCATTAGTTGTAACAAATGTTCCATGCTAATATTAAATATTAATAATAGGAGAAACTGGTTGAAAACTCTATGAAAACTCTACTGCTATTACAAGCTTTTTGTAAATATAAACTGTTCTTAAGAAAAAAATTGAAAAAAGAGGCAAATCATAGGTTGTTACTTTATAAATTTCAAACTAAGGAAATAAATACAATATTGTTAAGCATGATGTATCATAGCTTTCAAAATATCTAGAAAATTTTAAATGTTCTTGCAATAAAGAAATGATAAATTATATGAGGTTATGAATATGCTGAATATTCTGATTTGATTTCACGTGATTTATACATGTATCAAAACATCACACTGTACCCATAAGTATGTATAATTATTATGTGTCCATTGAAAACAAAATTTAAAAAAGCTAAGGAAATATATTTGACTTTTTAAGGATATAAGATAAATGGGGATTCGGTACAGTAAATTTTGAATGATTACATTTGGTAATCAGAAACTTTAAATTTTTGATATACTATTTGCATGGTGTACTAGCTTACAGGTTTATAGACGTTTGACATACGTAATATTATTTTAACATAATACTGATTATTTAATTAGTTCTCTGATATTAGTAGCTCAGGGAAGAATTATCCATTGAATATTTGAAGGAAAAGAATGCCTCCCAGAGCTTAATTTGAAGTTATGAACACACCTAAATAGAGTTTCATAGTTTGAACATGTGTGAATGTCTGTATGGGTGTGGTTGGAAGAAATGGAATACCAGAGAAGTTAGCTGTGTTTCTAGCCTAGGTTTGGTAAAAGGATGACCTGAATAGGAAGGAACTTATGGTGATGACAGGTGGAATTGGATTCATGAAGGTTTGTTAGTTGGTGGGCCATTAATGTCAGTTGATTTTTCTTTTGTTATATGTACTATGTTGTCCAGGCAAATTTCTGATTATTTTCACGATTTCCATGTAGATTTATATGGTCAGTGTTCTTATCAGAAAAAATGGGACATATGTATCCCTTAATTCTCACAATTTCTCCTAAAAGCTAGTGATTTATTGTGTGATTATTTTGAGCTCATTATTTTGAGTTAACCTCTATTATCCTTAAGATAGATCCCTGTGTGATGTTCTAGAATATTCCCAATGACTTTCAACCTCTTTGCATAAACATTTTGTCAAATTGAAAGCTCATTATTGAACCATTTGAATTAAGTAATATATATCAATTCATTTAGATATGAAATGAAAATGATTACATTGTAATTGGAAACATCAGTATTAGTGTTAACCAAATATCATGAACAGTATCAGGCTAAGTATAATATCAGTAAGTTAAAATTTCAGTATTAGTGATACTTCATTTATAAAAGTCATATCATGGTATAAATATTTCAATTTACTCAAGGACATAAAACAAAAATTTATAAGTCACTAATCTAGACTTATTTAAGTTGGGAAAATTGTCATGATTTTTATTTTGTAGGTATTTTCTAGACTAACACATTTCCCAAGTTAATTCTCAGTTTGCTGTTTAGTTTTTAGTTGCACTATATGTTTATTTTATTTGGGCAAAGTAACTATTTCAAAAACCAAAATTTTATTTAAATATCAATGAAATGTAAATAGTGCTATGTATACATAAATATGTCTGGGCAAGTACATATAATTATTTATATATATATATATAATTTAGTCACTATACATCAATTGAATACAGTGAGGAAATAAGGGGAGAGAAATTTGAAGAAAAGCGTTTGGGGAGTGATTCCCGCAAGCAATATAATAGAGTAGCTAAGAGCACAGGCTTTGGAGGCAGATGGATATAAAGTTTAGTCCCAGTTACTTTTATTAATTGGTGACTTTGGCAAGTTTTTTAATTTCCTGAGAACGCTATTTACACTTTGTAAAATGAGAATAATAATAGTACCTACCTTTACAATTGTAGCTTATCACACAGTTGGTTCCCCATATTTATCATTTTTGTTTCTTCTGTTATTCACATCCTATGATTACACTTATTATATTGGTATGCTACAAACACAAACCTTGGTTCACTGATTGGACAGAAGGGGCAGCCTAATAAAATGCCTAATGGAGATTCCATGTAACTATAATGTCAACCAATTAGGATGTGAGTCAATAGAGAAAAACGTGAAGCCCGTGGTTTTCATCTTTTCTTTTTTTTTTTGAGCAGAGCCTCAAGCTGTCACCTGGATCGAGTGCTGTGGCAACACAGCTCATAGCAATCTCCAAATCCTGGGCTCAAGCGAGTCTCCTGCCTCCGCCTCCCAAGTAGATGGGACTACAGGCACCCGCCACAACGCCCGTCCATTTTTTGGTTGCAGCCGTCATTGTTGTTTGGCGGGCCCGGGGTGGATTCGAACCTGCCAGCTCAGGTGTACTTGGCTGACGCCTTAGCTCGTTGAGCCACAGGCGCCGAGCCTTCATCTTTTCTTTATACGCAGTAGAATGATTATGATAGAAAATAGTCTAAATATACATAATAAGTTAAATCATCAAAAAAGAAATGGGCATAACTACTTACATGAAAATCCAAAAGATATGACTATGAATACAAAGGACTTTGCAATAACTGCAATGATTACTTATGCTTTTACCATGACAAAAATGGCATTTTCGTTTGTCTATCCTGGTAGAGACCATGGTCAAGAAGAGGGCCATGTTCTCCCATTGTATGGTCTGCCTTGCAGTTTATTTGCCATAGAACTAATTCTGGCCAATGCCCTGTGAAAAGAAATGTAATAGCCTATGTCCCTTGCATCCCTCTCTTTTACTGCTTCAGAAATATTGGAGCCCAATATTGGGTTGCCTGTGAAGCTAACTCAGAGATAGTTTAATGAGACGGATGATTATTAGCAAGTACTTTTGGAATTGAGACCTGCAGAAGATAGGAAGGAAACAGGATTGGGCTGAGGTAAAGAGGAGACTGTGGCTCTTGATACACCTTTCTGGAAGCTATGGAGATTTAAAAATGGCCTATTCAGAGTTGTCTGCAATTATATTAAAATGGCTTTACCTTAATAGACCTGCTTCTAGCAATCTTTGTAGGGGAATGAGTTCTTCCTTGAATTCACTGCCTCCACCACCTTGAAGAAGCACAGAAACAAGATGGACCAATGTTACCTAGACCAGTGTCAGACTGTCACCTTAGGGGTAAGCCACGGAGATGTCAGATAGGGCATGGCCCTTCCTTCAGCTAATGTAATTTTCCCTAACATGATTATATCTTATATTTACCTTTTAAATGAATTATAACATGTACTGAGTCATTATTTAAATCCAGTCACTTTTATCTGGGCCTATTCTTGTGAAGCCATAGTAAAGAAATCGTTTTGAAGAAAAACAGAAAACCTAAACTCAAATAGAAAGCTCACCTCAGATATCTCATGAAGATGTATTTTCCTAGGGTAGATGTTTTACTTGGTTTGGCACTAGAAATTATTGCTACTTAACAAAAAAGTTACACTGTTATCATACAAGGACTAATGGACATTTATTCTGCCTAGATAAGTAGTAATTTAACTTCAAGTTTAAATGATACAAGGTTAAAAGATTAAGAAATCTTGTGCAGATTAAAAATAGCTAAAATAAATATTGGAAGGTAAATCTATTCCAATTGAGTATTGTTAGCTTATCTCCAATTTGTATTAGTCAGACCTTGACCTCAAAGAGCTATAGACTGAGAAAGAGTAGCATGAGATGGTTTTGGTCTTAAAGAGACTGGATAATATTTCGTATATTCTGGATAATATTTTCCCAATAATAAAAGAAATTTGGGGCACAGTGACTTTTAAACAATGGCAAAATAAGGTTATGATAACATAAATCAGAGAAGTGAGATGGTTTAATGGCTTTTTAATGAGCATAATGTTTTCTGTTTTAATGAGCCCTCTTACATCAGATTTAATCATTTCATGAGAATCAGAAATGATTGAGAAATGGCTTGCATTAACTCAATTTTCTGTTCAGTCTTCCCACAAGTCATGGCACAATTGTTAATGGGAGTCAACTTGGATAAGTGGAAACTTACATAATAGGACAAGTCTCAGCTAAATTTAGTTAGAAACTTGATGTGTTAACTGGTGATAGGGTTATATTTCCTCATTTTGCAAAGAGTGCACACCGAATGACCACAAAATATTTTAACACTATAGCACAAGTAAAAACTAATTAGGATGGTTGGAATGAAATATGATTTGTCCCAATTAATTGTACAAATTATGTTAAAAAAATCACCTGGTTTTTTATTCATGACATACTGAGATTAAAAATGAACAAAAATAATCAAATGTTCACATATGTACCTTTGACATTAACCATGCTTCAAACTATGTCAAGCTTTGGCATCATATTACATATAAAGATACAATTTCCCTACTGCCTAGAATCAATATTAAATAAAATCTTTATATACCAAATTCAGTATGGAAAATTCTGAATCTCTATGAAACTAACAAAAGGGGGTGAATCATGTTAGACAAATAAGGTAAAATAAAAATGATGCCATGCTCTGATATATCAACAAGAATTATTTGGAATGAGCATTAAAACCAATTCTCACTAATTTACATTTTTAAAAATTATGTGTCAAAATAATGCAACCAATACTGTGTGGCTCACGCAATTGTAAGGAAAATTCAAGAACCAAGCTAAAAAGCAGGAGCAGGAAAAAGGAAAGTGGTACAGCCAAAATTGTATGCAACACTAGTCCAATAAAGATGTCCCAAGCCTTGTAATATTGAATGCTAGGGCTACTAAGACAGTGCTGGGGAACCAGGCACTGCTGTTAGAACTAGTCATAGCCACTTCTAGAACCTTGATATTGCACTATTTTTATGACCTCTACATCCAGAATAGACTCTCAACCTTAGTATTCTTTAATCAAAATCTGTATAAGATATGAGATCAGACTACATTTGTGTGAAACTTTCTTCCTAGACTAGGTAAGAAAATCCCCAAAACGAGCATCTGAAATTTTCAGCCTACTTCCTGGGATATGGTTTCTCCCTCTCACAAAAACTTTTGAGGTAGAAAATACCTCAGATAGGAAAAGAGGTTTAGAAGTTTAGAAAAGAAAAAGAGAACAGATATGAAAAAAGTAAAGGTTAATACATAATGATTTACTTAAGAGGCAGGATGGTAGCAGCTTCTCCAAAAATATAGTTCACTCTAGGAAAATGCAACTTTATCAACTTCATTCGAACAGAATGTACCAAGCACTTTTATGTAATAGAGGTCATGTTAGTACTATATGGTAAAGTAAAATGAAAGGAAGAAGAGAGGGACCAAAGTTCCAGTATTTTCTGGAATTTACCAGGTGATAAATACTGGGTGGACAATTTACTATGTAAAACGATTTTAAATTGCATACAAACTTTATGTCCATTCTGTATTTATCTAATATTTTTCTTTTTTTTTGAGACAGAACCTCAAGCTGTCACCCTGGATAGAGTGCTGTGGCCTCACTGCTCACAGCAATCTCCAATTCCTGGGTTCAAGCGAGTCTCCTGCCTCTGCCTTCCAAGTAGCTGGGACTACAGGCGCCCCCCACAACGCCCGGCTATTTTTTGGTTGCAGCCGTCATTGTTGTTTGGTGGGCTCGGGCTGGATTTGAACCCGCCAGCTCAGGTGTACGTGGCTGGCTCCTTAGCCTGTTGAGCCACAGGCACCGGGCCTATCTAATATTTTTCAATAGGAACTTGCCTTGAAGGATTTATCAATCTTGTTGGGAGACAAGAAAAAAAAATAATGTTATAAAGATACTTTTCAAAGGGGAGTGATTGTATCTCAGGAATGGGATATCATATTATTTGGGGAAATATAAGAGGAAGTTTCTTTGGGTAATAATAAATGTAAAAGAAAATAAAGACACTAAAGATTGAGAGATCACACTTTTATAAGATGTAGTCAAAATATTATTGAGAGATCACGCTTTTATAAGATGTGCTCAAAATACTATTGATAATGTAACACTTATAAGGAATGAAAAATTCACTTTCTCAAATAAGGATCCCTTGTCAAAATTTTCACTTCAGTTATTTCTACATATGCACACCTATCTTTCTGTATGCATAGACTGTCTATCATAGTAGATTACGTATGGAATTATGGCAAAGATAGGTGAGGAGAAAAAGAATAAGTCGACAACAAAATGAAGACAAGAAAGATAAAAAATACCAAAGCTATCATTAAGAAATTGTGAAGCACAGAAGAAGATTGTAGGTAAGATATTGCATTGTAATAATTCTGAGTTTTCTCCATTTATGAAGATAGGTGAATCACCCAAGAATTAACCAGTTCAGACATTCTCTCCAATTTTCAACAATGGTCAAGAATCTTCCCTACTCCTTTTTGACCCTCTGCTTTCTGACTTTGACCACAAAATAGGCCTTCTAAATTACCTAGGAAATTAGTTTCAAAATAGTGTACACCATTAATTTTACTCCAGTCTTTTAAGAAATTCTTTCTTTATTCAAGTCCTATCTATCCATTTATGGATTTTAATCTCATTCCTTCCTGATTTCTTTGGACTTTATTCTTCTGTTTCCCTTCATTGTCTTTTATGAATATTGAAAGAAACAGTAATGCCTGCATTTTCCACTCCCTCTCTCCCTCTCTAGTTGATGCCAAATATTTTCTTTTCTCCAAGACCTTTATAATTATGGAAAAAGTCATTTCTACCATTCCATTTTCTGCTATGTGCTGTATCTATAACTATTGAAATGTGCCTTCTGCCACACACACACACAAAAAAAAACTTTTGAAAATGTAATTATCAAATGCTCTAATCTGCTCCCAAATGTCAAGTTTAATGGCAATTGTGTAATACTATTTCTCTCATCCAGATGACTAGCTACACCTTGGCATTGTCAACAAATCCCTTCTTCCAGCAGCTCTCTACAGTAGTGGCTGGGTGCCTTTGGACTGTTGTAGATTTCCTCATTCAGAACTGTTTCTTTCTGTTTCTTTCCTGACTCGTCTTTGTCTCTGATCCTCAGTATGTTCAAGTATGTCCTATATGCTGATTATGGCTTACCTAATTAGAGCTTGAACTTGTTATATGTATTCCATTGCTATTGCAGGTCTGCTCCTGTCTGTACAGAGGTAACTCAGCACCACCAAGTCACTGACAGAACTCACCATCTCCCTATTAAATCTTCTCCCCTCCTACAGCTATGTTTCCATTTGTGCCACCAATAAATATTCAGTCACATGGAATTTTTCTCCTTCCTTCCCACATCCTTTAGTTATTAAGTCCTACTGAGGTATCTATTAAATACATTCAAATCTATGTTTTTTCCTCCATTCCTACTGCTCCTGTTTTAATTCATTCTTTTATTACTTCTCTTACTTGTTCATAAAAAATTCCTTAAAGTAACACTGATCCATTCTACCTATCGTTAGGTATATCCTTGTTTATTAGCAACAGAATATATAGAACATACAAAGTGTAAATAATAAATTCTTTGCCATATAAAGATTGCTTTATACAATCTTAATTTTTTAAACTTTGATTTTATATTCATGTATTAAAATTAATGAAGCATTTATTTTAAAACTATGCTCTTATTACTAAGAAGGCTTTCAAGGAACATTTTGTAAATTGAGATCTATAAACATTAATGCCCTGAAATATTTTAAGTTTTCAAAATATATTGCAAGAATAAAGAAGCTTGAGAAATGTTCTGATAAATAAAATAGAGAATGCTTTCCTATTGGACTTATCAGAGCCTTTAACATGCTAACATGTGCCAAGAATTTCTAAAAGAAATATATGTCATCTTTAGCATTTTCTAAGCATATTTCACCATGGAGCCTCTTCATCATAGTATCTATATAAGCATTTATATTTTTGGATAATCTTTAAAACACTGAGGAAACATATTCTAAATTATTTATGGAAATAAAATTATGCTTACACGTAAACAATTTGGTATGTTTAGGTAACACATATTAAGATTATTTTACATTACTAGTTACTCTATTACAAATTACTTTCTCATTTTTTCTAAATATATTGATTTATGAATAGCAAATTAAGACCCTTGGAGTAAGGAGAAAAAACTAAATTTGAATTCATTTTGCATGTTGAGTTTGATTCCTAGCAGATTCTATTTAAATCCTTTTGTGATATTTATCCTTAATATCACTAAGAAATATACAGGATTAGTCTGGAATAAATCAGCAAGATGATTAATCAAACTAGAAATATTTATCATTATTAAAAAGTGATCTCTCAGGAAATCTTACAAACCTATCTTTTTAGACTTGTATTTAATCTTAACTAAATTCAGTATCCTCACCTTAATGGAATGAAGTACAAGTTGGTTGTGAAACACAAACTTTGTGGTTTGAAGGAGAATGTAATGGATTTTAGTATATGGAAAATATGGGCTGCTGAGTTAATGATTAACCTCTAATTTCATCCTTCATTTTACAGAAACAAAATGATTACTTTAAGTCTCCAACAATCTTGAAATCTGTAAAAAAAATCCTCACATAAGTGAATGTGGTTTGCGTGATGTGCCACTCTATGATAATCCTTTCTTAGTTTCTACATCTAAGCTATGAATATTGTGTGTCTATAATTCTGATGGAGAAGCAGCAGAATGACGCAGATGACTGCCCACACAGTATTCCTCTGGACTCAGATTGTTGACTCTGGGGAGGAAGAACGTTCAGTTCTATTTTGGGATTAATTGTAATTTGTAATTACAATTTGTAAAAAATGTGTAATTTTCCCAAGGAAAATTACAGTACAAAAAATCCTTAGCAATCGGTATTTTCCTGATAAAAATGTACTTATATCTTTCTTTTCTATTATAGAAAAATTTAGGGGGCGGAGCAAGATGGCGGACGAGTAACAGCTTCCTTGTGGCTGGGCACAGTGAGACTGGGGAGAGAGGACTTCAGGTATCTCTGCCAGGCGGGATCTGCCCAGAAACTTCCCTTTGGGGACACAGGGAGACAGCGTGAGGCTTCTGGACACCCTGAGG